>CAJUYI010005060.1:16747-29949 GCA_910591695.1 Galerucella pusilla
CTGAAAACAGTTGGTTTCATTTACAAAGAAATAAATATTCATAAGTAATAAATATGATCAATATTTAACGCCTGTCCCTCGTAGACATACTTCCGAGTAAGCATATTGATCACGGTGCCGATTGACCCCCGTATAACACATTTTTGCTGTTATCTGCATGATTTATGACCGATCACAAAAAACGCGGTACATTTCAACAACTTCAAAGGAGTTACCAGACTTAATGAAATTTATGGACGGTGGTGTATACGGTATACCAATAAAAAATCGCCCAATGTTTACACCCGCCGGAGATTGTAACCAATACTTTTTAGGAGAAATAAAAATGTGTGGATTTTTTGAAATCTATAATTTTGTGTATATAAATAAAAATTTGTTACAAATGAGTTGAAAATAATAAATATATATTTAGACCACATTATTTCAATTAAAAATTACATTGTAAGATAGTCATGACATCAAAGAAATATGATGAAAAAACGTCATTTGCGTAGTTATTTGATTTTCTAGGTTCGCTTTATTGTGATGAACTGAGAACCCTCTTTTAAATGAAAATTATCTGTTTTCAAGGCACAGATACTTTTTTTGGTTGGGTTGGCATTAAAATATAATATACATTTATATAATTATTTACAATTGACGAAAGTTGTTTTAAATTCAATTACTTTGACACATTGAACATGTTCACTCAAAATTCTTCAGTGGGATATCCATAATTTGATACGATTTCAAAACAAGTAGGTAATGCAATTGTGAAAATTAATATTTACTAATTGTTTTCAGAATATTGATTATTACACGAGTTAAAATTGTATATTTTTTTCTAAATTTTAATTTCTTTAGGAGAATGTACTGATTTTTGATGTCTTTTTAATTTTTGCTTATCATAAAATGATTTTCCACAATTGGTAATTCCACAGGCAAACGGTCGCTCACCATTGTGACTTCTTTTGTGAGTGATAAGGTGATGTCGTTCAAAGAATGCTTTGAAACAAATTTCACATTTGTGTAGTTTCACTCCCTGAAATAAAAATTGCACGAAGTTAGTAAGAAATTCGGGATAACTAGAAATATAATAAAAAATACCATATAATTGAGCATAACATATAAATAAAATGAAATGGTTCAGAGAAAAATTATCAGATGTAAGTAATCGATGTGATTTGCATTTCTTTGAATATCCCCAACACTGTGAAATTTAGTTGGTAAAGTTTTTTATTATTCAGGTTTAATCAATTCCAATTGCATGTCAACTCAACAGACTGGTCCAATTAGATTATGCTCTATATACAGGGTGATTCATAACTATTGGGGCATTGGCTTGGACCAAAATATGGCGATAGGACCTAATACCTATACCTCAATAAAATATTGCTGTGGAAAAAGATAAATGGCGTTAAAGTAGATTTTTTTTTTCGTTTTTTGCTAATAATTTTATACAGGCAATATTATTTCATGTATTATTTGACATTTTGTTACAGGGGGAGCCTCGTGAAGGATTTCTGATGATGAAATCGACTGGAAACTTTTTAGTGATTTTTATTAGAATATATGACATAAACATCATTTCTACGTAATATTGGTACACTTGTTCAAACATGATATTCTCATTCGTTTTCGAGAAAAACACAACTGTTCAATTATTGAACAGTCCAGAGCAGAAGGGGACAAATATTATTTCATTTATGAAACGTGTGCTTTGGATTGAAAAATCAAAGTGGTAACGTAATCAAGAAGATGAAATTTTGGTTCGAATAGATGAAAATTTTACAGTAAGTTCGTCATTTGTTATCATTAACAGCCGCAGTTCCACCCTTATCACTTCACTCCTGTTCAAAATTTGCTTCCAAGAGATCTCCCACGACGGTTACAGTTCTGCCAACGTATTCTCAACAAGCATAATGATGAGCAGAATTTTATTAAGAATATTATGTTCACCGATGAAGCGACTTTCACCAGACGAGGAGTACTTAATTGGCGAAACAGCCATTATTGGGAAAACAATCCGCATGCTCTGAAAGAAAGACATTTCCAGCATAAGTTTAAATTGTATATTTGGTGTGGCATTATAGGCGACCAGCTACTAGGGCCATATATTCAGTCTCCAACATATTTGATGATTTGCAGAAATCAAATAGTAGAATAGAAAGAACACAACCACCAAATGCTCGTGGAAAGAATGGCAACAGAGAAATGATGGACATGAAGAGGATACTTATTCTATCTGATGAATATGGAAAAGGACTAGATAGAGAACTTAGGCGCTGTTATAAAGGGAATTTAAGGTATAATATACAGACTATCAGTAAACCTGGGGCGCATTTAGAAGGAGTGATGGAAGATATTGTAGCTTTGACAAGTAATTTCACTTTTAACGATTATGTAATTATAATTGCGGGAACCAATAACTTTGAAGAAAAACGTTATCCATCTGTTAAATTTATACATAATAGGCTTAAAAATATAAACACAAATATAATATTCACCACTGTTCCATATAATACAATGGATTATAATGTTAAACATGCTGTTATTAATTTTAATAATGCGTTTTTTAAATACATTCTAAAAATGGATAATTATTTACAAGGAAAAATATCGCTGGTGAATATTTTAGAAAATAGGGGAAAATTAGTCAGTAAGAATATTATTTGTAAAAAAATTATTGCAGAAATGGAAAGAGTGAAAATTTCAAATTTAATATTTATTAAAATTAAAGAAAATTGCAGGGCGTTAGAACCATTAAGTGAGCATCCTGGGGATAACTTGAACAATAGTAATAATGAAAACGATAATGATGGTAATAATAATAAAGAATCAGATATGACTAGTCCTTTTTTAGGCATAAATCAAACAGAACAAATAATAATCGACTAGATACTTTTTTTTTTGTTATACATGAATTGTCAAAGTTTAACTGCACATTTTGAAGAAGTTAAAAATTTTATTATCAATAAAAATCCACTGATAGTTTGTCTGTCAGAAACGCATTTAACTTCAGACATATATAATAATGAAATAAACATTAATAGTTTCATAATATACAGAGCTGATAGTAATAGTCGACATACTGGGGGAGTTATTGTTTATGTGAATCAGATATTACAAATTTTAGATTTTGAGACAGTAATTTTAGATAGGACTTATTGGTTAATTTCACTAAAACTCTTACATAATAACAAAAAGTTTATGATCGTATGCCTTTATAGATCTCCCAGTACTAGAGAGAATTTGTTTCTGGACTTTTTTGAAGAATGGTGTGAGCTGAATTTAATTGATGCTAACTTAGAAATTATATTGGTAGGGGATTTTAATATTGATTGGTATAGTAATTCAAGTTATACTAAAAGGTTAAAATTTATTGTTAGTGATAGAGGTTTTGAGAATGTGGTAAAAGAATTTACACATGCAAATACTCATGGAGGTTCATTAATTGATTTAATTATTACAAACTCAGACATTACAACTGAAGTAATAGACACGCCAAAAATAAGTAGTCATAGAAATATTATTGCAAAACTAAACAAACAAAATAAACAGAAAAGGGGAACGATGGTTATTGATAGTAGAGGTAGGTTCATTGATTATACTACAATTAATAATAATCTAAAATATATTACATGGGGTTATTGGTTACATGACATTAATGAAAAATACAGGGATTTTGTAAATAAAATTTTGAAAGTTGTCAATGAAGTGGCACCAAAAAAACAAGTAAAAATTCTACCACATTATCAGACCTGGTGGAGTGATCGAGTTAGAGCTGCTACTAGTGCGAGAGATGAAAGTTATAAAACTTTTATTACCAACAAATCAGAAGAAAACTGGCAAATATATAAATGCAATAGGAATAAAGCAGTGAACGTAATTAAACATGAAAAAAGAAAATATTTGTAAACAAAAATAGATTTAAACAAGGGTAATCCTACTGGGACGTGGAAAACTTTGAAATCATTCATTCCAACAGCCACGAGCAGCTTTACTAATACTAATATTGAATTTGATAATCTTTATGACAATCACCAGAATCTTACTTTTCCAAATGCTTTGAATCATTACTATGTAAAGAGTATTGAGCAAATATCTGAACAGTTGCCTTCAATTAATAATTATCCGATTATACCTCTAACTGTAATTGAAACTTTTGTAAGTTTTAAACTAGTGAATTATAACGATTTAAAAGAAATATTATTTTCAATGTCAAATAAAAATAGCCCAGACGAAATACCCACCATTTTATTAAAAGAATGTTTTGATAGTTTATCACAACCTCTATTGCATATTATAAATTTTTCTATTGAAACAAGTTTGGTTCCGGATGATATTAAGATTGCTACAATAATTCCAATACCAAAAATTTCGAATCCAACTAAAGCTCAACATTTAAGACCAATAATTTTGATCAGTGCAATCGGAAAATTAATTGAAAAAGTAATATATCTTCAATTTATTGATAATTTAGAGGGAAATAGAACAATAAGTAACGTGCAATCAGGATTCCGTAGTAAACACAACTGTGAAACTGCTTTACAGTTGGTGTTACATGACTGGAAGTTATCAATTGAAAATAATCTTGTCACAATAGCGGTATTTTTGGACTTACAGAGGGCGTTTGAAACTATTAATAGGGGTAGATTATTAATGAAATTAAGAGCTATTGGTTTGGGGGGTTCTGCACTTGACTGGTTGGGACATTATTTGGAAAACAGGAAACAAAAGGTAAAGGTGAGTAATTGTGTCTCAGATACTATAGAGAATGATATGGGGGTGCCACAGGGTAGTGTTCTGGGTCCGCTACTGTTTTTAATTTATATCAATGACATTGCTAGTGTAGTCAAAAGATGCTCAATACACTTATTTGCGGATGATACCCTGGTCTATTCTACCCATGAAAATATTGAGACTTGTTTTAAAGAAATAAATAGCTCTATAAGTAAAATAAATGATTATTGTAACGGAAATTCGTTGAAAATAAATTACGAAAAGACAAAATGGATGTTAATTGGGGGTAGTGGCATTTTAGGAAAATTAAATATAGCAACACAGAGTGTTTCTATTGACGGAATGAAGCTTCAGAGAGTCGAAAAAATTAAATATCTAGGGGTGATGGTTGATACAAATTTACAATTTAAGGAACATGCTAATAACGTCATCAAAAATATTTCATACAAAATTAATTATTTGAGACGCTGTTCTCCACATCTCACCAAATGGGCTAAAATAGTTATTTATAATACTCTTGTATTACCTCATTTTAATTATTGTGCGACTATTTCGTATTTGCTCAACCAAAATGAGTTGCAACGATTGCAAAGGTTGCAGAATAGAGGTATGAGGATAATACTGAACTGTTCGCGATTGGAACCAATCAACTCCATGTTAAATGTGCTTCAGTGGTTGCCTGTTGAAAAATATTTACTATTTTATTCCGTGATATTTATATTTAAGATTAAATTAGGAATCTCCCCAGTATATTTACAAAATATTTCAAGCTATAACAAGGATGTTCATGAACACAATACTAGAAATAAGCAAAATTTTAGAGTTCATAGGGCCACGAAAAAATTTACACAAAATTCAGTTTTTTTTAAAGGTGTACAGGCTTTTAATAATTTGCCTGAAGATATTAAATGCTCTACAAGCATAATAATATTTAAGAGAAAACTGACTGATTACTTGCTGACTAGTTGATGTTTTTTTTTGTGATGTTTTGTAAAATTGACTTTGTTTTATCATTTTAAAGGTATTTTAAATATATACTTATGTATTTTTTATATTAAATGTGAATGTATTATCATGTAAATTTCTATGTAAAATTAGTTTTTTTTGACTAAATAAACGATTTATATTATATATATTTTTTTGCAAAATACTTTGGATAATTTGTCACCAGAGGTAAGAAATAAAATGTGGTTTATGCAGGATGGAGCACCACATTATTTCCCTTTAGTTGTTAGAAATCATCTGAATGAAATATTTCCTCAACGATGGATTGGCAGAGGAAGTGATTTTGAATGGGCACCAAGAAGTCCTGAGTATAGCCCGCTTGATTTTTATGTTTGGGGACATATGAAGTCCTCAGTTTATGCCAATGAAATAAACTCGAGACGAACTCTGGGGGAAAATAAAAAATGAAGGCAACTTTATAGGGGGACAGATGGACAGAATAATATGAATCTTTGAAGTTCGAAAGTCCTTTATGAAAAGAATTAGAAAAGGCAAAGAAGTCAGAGGAGGTCACGTAGAACATTTAATTTGATTTTGCTCTTTTTATGTTACATTGCTTTTAATTATGCTTTATCGTCGAAATAGAAGCCTTGGGATAGTTTTTTTTATAGTCCGTTACTTGAAATTCCCTTCCGATACTGCTGTTCAATTACGTTTTTCTCGAAAACGAATGAGAATATCGTGTTTGAATAGGAGATATTACATAGAAATAATGTTTGTTGTATAAATAAAATCACCAAAAAGTTTGGCCAAAAAAAGTTTCCAGTCAAGTTTATCCTCAGAAATCCTTCACGAGGCTCCGCCTGTAACAAAATGTCAAATAATACATGAAATAATATTGCCTGTATAAAATTATGCCTCTATGCCGGTTTTAATAACAATCGAATGGTTATTAGCAAAAAATGAAAAAAAAAGGTAGAACGTGTCGCGGGACACACGGTAGGAACTTTAGTTCCTTTTAAGCAAAAATTATGTAATACATCTGACGTTATGGATAAACAATTTGCATATTCCTCGGTGGTCGAGTAGTAAGCAAACCAGACTCTCACGCGGTAGACCCGGATTCGATTCCCCGTGAAGAAGTTTTTTTTATTGTTAATTTTATTTTCAAATAATTATTCTGCTTGATATTAATAACGACAACAGGTAGACGTTTGAAATATTTAGCAGAATATTCATTATTATAAATAATGGTACGGTACCCTTCATGAGGTAGTCCGACTGGCAACATCTACTTATAACAGCATCGTATATTTAAAAAGGGAAACCGTAGCATTATACCAATTGGACCTTCAAGAACTGTACGTTTACCACAAAAAAATTAGTGGAAACATAAAATTGAATTGTTAAATTTTCAATTTGAAGTTATATTACAGTTTCTAGAAATTTATATTTTCTAGATTTTTTCTTAAGTAGTAGAAAAAATATGCTACTCGACTCGTGTGGATTGTCCATATCGCACTTGAACGCACTTCGTCCTCGTGCGATATGGCCATCATATCCACACTAGTTGCACATACTGCCATTTCTATCAAAATATGCCCTTTTACATTTAAAAACAACCTACCAAATGTCAAATCAATTCATCCATCCATTTTAAAGTTATCGAATTAAAACATTGAAGTTTTCAAAATTTCAACACCCTGTATTTCGAAAAGTAAATGTGCTAGACCCCTTAATCCTCATATCATTTTGTCCAATTTTACGAGAGGAATCTACATGCAAACGTTGTAATTACCCTTAACGTTCGCGATGCTTATACCATTTTTTGCGCGATCGTATTGAAATAAATTCCGAATGAAATAATTTAAATTTCTTCGAAATGAACGAAATGTCAAAAGTGACATTTATACTTCTCGATCAGTTTGAAATATATTTTGCATTTTGGTGAAATTGTTTTTTTGCTATTTATAAACTTAGAAACCAGTAAACTCAACCTACCGTCCTGACAACCGATGCTGTAAATAAACAGAAAAGATCAATCGCGCAAAAAAAATTATGGAAATAATAGTAAAAATTTATAAAAATTCAAGTAGATCACCAGCACTGCGAATACCTGCTTTGCATAGAATTTTAATATAGCATCGGTGGTTCAGTGGTAGAATGCTCGCCTTCCACGCGGGCGGCCCGGGTTTCAACTTTAACGCCCTTTATCTTTTTCCACAGCAATATTTTATTGAGATATATTTGATCCTATTGCCAAATTTAGGCCAAACATCTACCCTTAGCCAATGTCACAGTAGTTATGAATCACCATGTATAATTTTATTATGAAATATTTTTTCTCAATGGAGGACTTCATCTTCTAACATCTATTGTTTAACAATTTGATATCCGAATATAGCCTCTCCACAAACTGACAGGTTGACAATAATAACAGTCTTCCTGGGGAAAAACAATAATTTTAGATTTGTAATTTGGTTGATGATGGTTGACCAAAGATAATATCATTATTGTGTGAGCAAGTGAATGATTTTTTCACAATTATTGCATTTTGATTGCATAGGTTCAAAAACTTGTTCCATATAACTCATGTTATTGCAGTGTGTTTGAAAGAAGTTAATTTTTTTTGGATGTAATTCAAATGCATGAAAATTATCGGTTTGTTCGTAGAAAGAATTTCCAATCGATTGGAAATTTCTCAAACTCTGACATTGCGTTTGTGATTCGTTTTAAATCGATTGGTAATTTTTGTTGTACGAACGGGAGGAAAATTTTATCACGATAGTGACGTCTTTGATAAAAATGAACTGAAAGTTATTCATCACTTAAAGAAGAGCTTGAATTATTGTCATACATATGAAAAAACAAATGATATTGTAATGTATGTGTCATTATTTGGTCATCCTAAAAAGAAGCCAGAGATTTTTAAAATGTCCGGAATTACAACACTACTACCTACTTACTCACGTTTCATTTTAGAAGGAACTGACTGGTTAGCTAAATAGTAAAAATATGTCACTTTCTACAGCATCACAATACGTATGCTCAAACTAAAAATTTGATCCCGGTCAGCAAATTATTCTGATAGTTGGCAACTGATCCGAAACCGCAAATTTCTTTCTTCGAACAAAGGATTTTTAAATCACCAACTGCCAAATTGTTTCTACAAACGCTTTTTTTAATGCGCAGGCCTCTGACGGTTTCTGACTGTTCTACAAACAAACCTATTAAATTAGTGTGATCTGAAAGATTTTAATACATAATTGCCCATTTGCATTACTTATGTAATAATAAGGTTGTAATGATTTTATTTGATGTTCTCATTTTATTGTTCAAGTTTTCAGATCACTTTGTTCATAAAATAATAGCAATTTTTTTGGCATATTCATCTCTGCAGCTTATTCAAATACAAAGATTTTTCTCTATTTGGTTATTTAACGTCGGTCTATTTCTGCTGGCAACAGCTTTGCATCCGTTGATTATTCATTAGATTACTTTTGAATAAGTTTAATCAAATATTTGTGATGGGAAGAGAATCTACATTTCTTGTGAAATTGAGTATTTCTTTTTTTTCCAATGTAAATGGTGACAACTTTAGCAACCGTTAATACTGAACTGATTATTAGAGTTACCAGAAGAAGTTTTATTAAATTTCTATGATGCATTTTTTGTGAAATTTCATAATTTGTAATTTTTTTACAGTGTAGATGGCGGTGGATTTAGATGTTTGATAACATTTTTGTGATGGGAATAGAATCTACATTTCTTGTGAAATTTAATATTTCTTCTTTTACAGTGTAGACGGCTGCAGCTTTAGCAACCTTTAATACTGAATTGGTTATTAGACTCCCCTGAAGAAGTTTCATTAAATTTCTATGATGCATTTTTTATGAAATTTGTACCCTGGCTATTGAACATTTCTTTCCTACGATCACTACCCAAAGTAGGCTTTTGCACACTCAAATCTATACGCAAAATTGATATTTTCCTTAAGCTGTCATAATTTGACATTATTGGCGCTCTTAAGCAGAATGTAACTTTGGCGCTCGCCCAATTTTATTGATAGATAAAAGAGAGCTAGTTGTTATTTAAATATAAATTGTAGAATTGATAAATATTTTATTTGATTTTCTAATATGTTAAAGTATCCAACAGTATTTTCCGTAATAATTTAATGAAAGCAATGTAGTTAATAAGTGTTGCCTACTTACATAGGTACACAAAACTGCAATCTGGAAACTGCTAAGTACAAATTGATTTTATTTTGGTGTGATTGTAGAAAAAATCTTGTGTATTTCGAGCAGAAAGTCCTTTGTATTCTCGACACGTCGCGCGGCAACTTTCTGTCTCGACTGCCAAAGTACTACTTTCTGCTCTTGATACATAAATAGCTATTTCTTGTATTTTTTTCAATAACTACCAAACTACTATTAGTAAAAATATGTAGGTAACGGGAACTAATTTTTGAAACAGCAATTAATTTAAAACATTGTGATAAGATTATTGAAATACTTGTCCAAACTTGTGATTTTATTTAGGTACAAAAAAATGAATGACAATAAAAAATAAGATAATTACAAAGTATATTCGACATGATCTCAAGTGAAGATGTTTATATAGTAAAGGAAAATGTGAAAGCACTGTTCTCTGCTTGTCATCACTCACTATTTTTTTTATTATAATTCCAATTTATTGTTGAGTTAACTTTTAGAATGATTCAGCAAAAATTCTGGCCACAGTTGGCAAAATCAAAATATTGCTTTAGTTGAGGAAATTATATCATATATCATCATGATGATGAGCATGTTATCATCATAATTTCATTTATCCAGGACTACACAGATTTAAATATTAAATAACTTAATGCAAATGTATTTGTTTCAAGTCTAACCATATAACTGGGAGTACATAAAGGCAACATGGTCTTTTTCAAAGAAAGTTTCTTGTACTTGTTCAAGTAAATCAGTGTAACGATATTCCCAAATTCCAATATGTACTTTAAGATAAACTTATTTAGTCCATTTTAAAAGATGATGTCCATGACACATTAACTAAACAGAAAAGCTCAAGATACTTATTTTTAGGAAACTCACATAAGTATCACATAAGTATACAACCAAATAAATGATCATAGTAAAATCCTAACCTTATTTTCCCATTCTCTGTATGGACCATTCCTGCTGACACAGAGGGCAGCGGTTATTTTGTTTCACCCATAAAGACATACAACAATAATGGAATGAATGATTACATTCGCCCCAAACAACAACACAATCTTGTTTGCCATAAGAATCCTTTTTGCTTTCAGCTTGGCATCTCAAACATGCATCCATTACTTGAACTCTACATATGGCACAAGTATCACATTCTACATCCCAGCTCCACATTGCTACGGCATTCCATTTTTTCAAAGAAAACATTTTTTCTGTACTCTTTTGAGAATCAATTTCCATTTTTTCGTTATCATTTTCATCCGCCGTTTTCTGCTTTGACATTTTTTTGTTATAGGAAGTTACACGGAATGAAAATGAAGTCAAGTCAAAAGTCAAATCAACATATAGCTGTGACAACTTTTACACATCTTCTTTTTTACTTTTCTGTCACTGATATTATTTTATGTAGCTCACAGAACTAAGAAATATTTCTGTGAACTACTTTACATCAACAAAATAATTGTTATTATACGAAGTTGAATGAATTTCACACGAAAATCGGTATCTTTGAATCAATTTCGAATAGTCCGAGGAAGTAAGGATATACCATGGAAAAAATGTCCACCAGAGATTTTACTTTTTTGAACGAAAGTATGATATGTAGTAAATACTACCCTAGATTTGTGAGAAGATTCCGCTCAAGCTTGCAAGCAAAGCTTGGGGCACAACAGTTTTTCGTCCAGAACTTTTTTATATTTGATTGTACAAAAAAATTGTAGGCATCACAATTGTAGGTAATTTTATACCCCATAAGATAACGTAATAAAATATTTGAAAAACTAGTAGTTTACCTAACTAGTGCGGAAAGTGATACTTTCCCGCACGCTATTGCAGATGACCGAACGACGCTTTAGCGAGTTTACTTTACAGTCATTTCCTAATAAAATTTTAAGGTTCTGAGGTAGATTATTGTTTTGTCTCTGTAGTTTGTACTTAGGGCAGTCCATTAGAAAATGTTTCACTGTTATTTCACATCTGCACAGATCACATTTGGGTGATTCCGTTTTTTCGAACAGGTGTTGATGGGTTAATCAGGTGTGACCTATTCTTAGTCTTGTTAGTAAAACTTGGTGAGGGCGTCTTGTAGGTATCATATTATTATTATTAGAATAGAAATAAGGGCTGAGGTAAGAACCTATGAAGCCCATGATCTGAGAACATAAATAAGTGCTTAAACGACTATAAACATGTCCACGGCTTCACGTCGGCTTTTATTTCGCGTAACTTCGCTTTGGATTCTCGCCACTGACTCTGCCACGCACTAAGCACTTTTTCCTTGACGTGGATTTTTAGGTCATTAACCGTTATTTCTTGTACTGTTATTGCACTTTCACTTTCGGTGGCCTCTTTTGCTTGCTGGAACAAAAGTCTTTTCTTCAACAAATGCGGTAGTTTTTTCTCAAGTTCGGCATCAAAACGTGTCAGCAAATCACCAAAATATTGACCAGTTATCGTTTTGCCTTTTTCCAAATAATCAATAAAGATTACACCTTTGGAATCCCAAAACACTGTGACCTATTGCCTCATGGGTAAAAAAACGGTTTTGTCCACTACTAGCTGTGAAGTTAACAATTATTGCCAACTCAGAAGTTGAATTTCTCTATTAGTGATTAATAATTTTTTATTATTAACCTAGGTCAATAATGGACAAATTCAAATATTTTAGAATTCAGGGATAGTAGTTCAACAAAAACCTGTGTAACATAATTTTTTGTATATCCAGGAGATTGTCTTTATATTTGCTGCTTGAAATTACCTATCAAGATAAAATTATTTGAATAAAAATGCCATTAGTTTAAAATTCGCGCTCAACCAAAAATGACTGATGACATAACGAATACGTTCATAATATATCGAAAACCGATAGTGTACTTGTCAGTCAGGCGACGGAGTAAACGCTTCTCGTGGTGCGTTTGTGAATTATTTTTAATTTTTGTCTTGAATTTGGCTGGTAGTGGAAAAAATTGTATATAGGTACACTATGGTGCTGAAGACATTTATAAACCTCGCACCTCATTCCGCTCGGTCAATAATAATAGTCTTCACCATCTAGGTGTATAATATACTATTTGCTTTCTTGGGTTCTGCATTTTTGTTTCTGGTGATAATGATGTACCCAAGTTTCATCTACTGTGACATATTGACGGATAAATGACTTGGATTACGTTTGAATGTTTAACGCAAGCGAGCTTTTTATCAGCATTAAGCTATCACGCCACTTACCTTGCAGATACCTTTTTCATATATAATCTTTTATAGGAAGGCAAAAGCGAAATGGCATCGTAGCCATGCCCCATCGGACAAGACCACACTGAATAG
>CAJUYI010005061.1:0-16646 GCA_910591695.1 Galerucella pusilla
GCACAGATCATGCCTTTTCTCTCACAAGAACATCAACAACAAGTTGCCACTGCTGTTGAAAGGGCGAAACAAGTTACAATGACGGAGTTAAATCAAATTATAGGGGTAAGTACTTTCTTTATAGTAAAACTTCAAAAAACATTAAAAGTGGAAAGTAAAATCGCAAAAGGTAATAGACAATTATAATAGCAACATTAGTAAAATAAACCATTTTTCGCAAACCTTACCGGAAAACAAATCATATGAACATCAAAAATTGGTTGGAAAGTATTGTTTAGCAGCCCAAGGGCAGAAAATTTGTCTGGACGCTCTACCAATACCATTTTGAATTGATTTGATTGATTTTTCAACCATTTTGAGCGATCAATCTTAATTAATAAATTGTTAATATTTACTCAATAAATAATCGTATCAAATACAATACGTACTTCAAAATAAATACGGTTATACCTCTCAAACTTGCTCTATATTTGAAATATACCATATATACTAGTAAAAGGGGTATATTATGATAAGGTGTAAAATAATAATTTCATTTTCATGTAATCTAGAAAGGTACCTAACTATAAATGTCAAAAAACAATTATTGGTTGTTCTAGTTAAAGTTGAAGTTGGTCAAAACTAATCCTTTCCGGATTATGTATCAGGTAATTCTGTTACTTTGCTATTTGTATTTCTTCATTCTTTGATAATTTTCCTTGCCCTTCTCTAATTATTTCAAAAAATCTTGGCCGCGTTCACTTAGCATAAACGAAGATTTTATCCCTTAAATCTTTGGTTATATTTTTTATTACACCTCACTCAAACAAATATACTTTCAAGTGGTACATCAAAATAACCCACAACCCCACTCCTGCAATTACTACAAATAACCCGATAATTACAGGTAGTGAGGTTTCAGAAGTACCTAACTTATTGTTTTAAATACTATCAAAGGCCCGAACTGTGCTAATGACTTTTCTCCACGACTGAATAATAACGCACACATTATTTATACATATTTAGCTGCATAATGATATAAGTTCTTCACACCAGTGAATAATGAAAAAGAATTCACTCTCGTTAGCCAATCACATGTTATATTGTTATCAGAATTCACGCTAAATGAATTGAAATGAATAAATCAAATCGTCTCTTTAAAAACATCAAATACCTAATAACGCAAATCCCTTCTGACAGCGCGTCGTTTGAAACGTCAAAATAATTATATTTTCATAATTTTACGTATTATATAGACAAAAAAAAGGGAACAGTAGGGATAGTGAATATGTACGACTCCCGAAATTAATTTCATTTATAAATGCAAGGGTTCCGATTAAAAATATGAGTTACGTACTTATATATAGATTGCGAAAAGTCTATTCGAGCCATGCGATTAACGCAAGTGCGACAGGGAAAATATGAGAAAAACACTTGAAAGAAAGAGAAGAATAATTGTGCGCAGTCAGCTGTTGCCAAATGTATTTATCTGTAAAAGTTTCACCCAATTTTTGTCGGTAACAATGTTAAATACCAATAATTGTTAAACGGAAAGTAGTGTATAGATTTTATTTATTGCGGATTGTAATTTGTCCATCTATTTTCTTGAACTATATTATTTTATTCTTATCTGTGTTAATCATACTTATTTTTCAAAAGTCAATAATATTACCAATCTCGAATTTCTCCCAATAAATACGGCGTTATCCCGTATTAAAAGTTAAATGCAAAATAAGATAATTATTCCTTAGAAAGTACCAAACATTTTAAACTGGCAACGCTGCTTTCATATCAGATTGGTAGCTGGAACTGAAAACACGCCCAACGCTGACTGCGAACAAATTATTCTTCTCTCTCTTTCAAGTAGTTTTGCTCATGTTTTTATTGTCGTACTTGTGTAAATTGTATGACTCGAATAGACTTTTCGAGATCTGCATACTTATTTGCTCTTTATATTTTTATAAATATGCTACTGGTAGAAATTGTGGTTGATTATGGCGCGGACGATCGGGGTTAGATCCTCACTGGAAGTTTTTTATTTATTCGTGAAGAAAGTATAGTCTTTTACTTGTGAAGAATGGGTATTATTCACTTCACTTGGATGATTCCAGAACTCACTTGCTGCGCTCGCTCGTTTTGGAAACTTCATCCACGTGAATAATAATAATAATAATGATCATTCTGCACCCGTTTAAGAATATACTATTATAATTTCTGTAAACGAATGAACACGTTAATTATTATTCACAATTCAAACAGAATAAACGTGATTTTGAGCTTAAAAATTATTGGCTTTTTACAGTTTGTTTTCACTGGTCAGTGTAGGAAAATTTCCATGATTTTAACTAGTTTACTACACAGGCTTTTAATTACTTGTGTATTATTTTAACATATTCCAACCTACACTTTGACATACTTCGAAAACAAACACGCTTAATATGAACCAGTGTTTACGAAGTTCTATAACGTTAAAAATGTTTGAAAGAAGAAACAAACCAACCCACACTCTTTATAACGAATTAAAACAATTAGCGGTCGCGCTTTGTAACCAGCTACGAACAATTGCGTTAAAGTATACGCTAACTAACATTATTAATTTTGTTTGTTCTGCTACTGTTTGCTTTCGTCATTAAGAAAAGTATCAGTCACTTCGCATGAAGTCGCTAATGACAATGAACAAATTAGCCTAGTTGCCGTTTTCTTGTCTAATAAAAACTTATTGTTGTTTAATTTAAAGGTATATATTACTGAATTCATAGAGGATCTTTGATGTGATTAGTATAAAAAAATTATTGAGGATTTGTCTATTTATAGATAATTAGCAATTGTAAAAAAAATAATGGAATATTACTTGACAGGGTTTATAATGTACAATTGAACTTCACGAATTACGATAGACCTTTCTTTATACTTAAAAATATAAAATATGTACATGATAAATGAGAGTATTATTATATTCACGGGCGAAGACCCAGCACTGTAATGGAACGCCTTTGATGCAATAATTACAGGCAAGTAAAAACGAACGTGGTTAGCACTTGGATGGGGACAAAGCCAGGGAAAACCATCGTATAGGGCCCGTACAGCATGTATCGAAACACTTTAAACAACTAGGGTGTACTTTATACTAGGGTGTGTAGCATATCACAGCTCGCAGGCATTATACTAATGAGCACGAGGTATAATGTAGATATGCCGTCTTTCGGAGAAGACGTAAAACCGAGGTCCCGAGTCCATGGATGCTGGGCCCGTTGAAGAACGCTACCACTGGTTGGAACACCAGTGGGCTCGCCAAAATTTCCGGTTAGGGGTAGAGTGCTTCAAATAAAAAAAAATGTATACGGGGTAGCGAGAAAGTCCGGCCCCAAGTCTTTTTCAAAAATAATAAACATATAATTATTATATTTGGGGCTATAAACGGTATTGTATTCTTCGCTTTTTTGGCAGTTCCTCTTAAAAACGAAAAATACAATACTGTTCATAACCCTAAAATTTGATAATTATATGTTTATTATTTTTGAAAAAGACTTGGGGCCAGACTTTCTCTCTACCCTGTATATTATATTCACACTTAACCAAAACTTGAGTAGTGATCAAGAAGCAAATACAAAATTCTTGTCGTTCGTACTTATCATAAGAAATATAATTGGCTGATTTAATCAGTATAGTTAGATTAGGTTAGGTTTGTGGTGAGTGGCTCTATAAGGCTCTCCACTGCGACTCGGAAGAGTCTATTATGTCTCATACCTATTTAGATTTCACTAAACAAATTTAGCTTCTTAAAGAAGCAGATTAGTTTGTTTGATGAATGATATTTCAGGTACGAGGGCGAGAGAGAGACCCTGCCAAATATCAGAGCTGTGGCGAGGCAGGCACAAATTATATGCTTTGCTGTTTCATCATCTTCCAAACAAAGACGGCAAGTCCGATCTTCCGACAGTCCGTCTCAGCATATGATGATTCAGGCGGCAGTGGCTTGTTAGAAACCGTACGTCGTACCTTCTATGACCCATCATTTGTTTGGATACCTTTTTCGAAGGATGTATAAAAGTCTTAAATACTTAAATGAACCAATCCTGGTATATTGTGCCAGAAATCTCAAGCTCTTCTTGCTATCCTGTTATTCAATGTTTGTTTTTGTAGGTTCTGGTGCGATAAAGACACGGGTGGCACCCTTTCTTGCAGCAGTCCCACAATTCCTCTATAGGTTCAAAATATTGTTAATAAATAAATACTTAGCCTTGTAACAATCATTTACAATTTTTCGGGAAATTTAAAATTTAAGAACACCCACCAAGTAAAATTCGCCTTGGGGGACTTAATACTAATTCAGAAGCTCATTATCATTTTAAGAGGGATTTTCTGTTCTTTACTTTTACATAAAATATGCACTTTTCGCCCGATTTCCTTCATTCTTTTTCGTAACATCATTTTCCTTTGGAAATATTCCAGATTTGCTACTTTATTAACTTTTGTTGGAAATAGAAACTTTGTATAGACGTTATATGGATCACTTGGAAACTTGTTCTGAATGAATAATCATTCGGATTATGTTAATCTGAAAAGAAAAATCTGTAATTTTGGCTTAAAAGGTTGTATATACCGGTACGCGAGATGGAATTTGCTTTTCCTATCCATGAACAATTGTCATACCAAACCCATCCTATCCACTCCCGTCGATTATTTTTTAATACCAAGGACAAATCTTGACAAATCTTCACGAGGTAGTGTAGTATTTTTTTTTCGGGCTGAGATGGGAAACTTATATATATATGGGTTAGGTATCCAAACAGTGCTAGACTCATCCCCAAGTGAATGCCCACTACCTAACCCACCTCAAACTCGCCGCTGCTCCCGCCTAGGAATCACTACCTTAGCATAACTAAAGACGGGCTGCGGTTGCTCACACACTCTTCGTCATATTCTCCTTTCTATCACTTCTACCTCCCACATGCCATATCAAGTCCTTCTTTTCCCCTAATCATGCTCTCCACTATGCCAGTTACCTACATCCATACCTCCTCCTCCCTCAACATTGTCTAAGCCATGTTTTCACAATACACCGCCTCTCTTAGGCTTTTCTTCTTCCAAGATCTGTCCTACATGTCCCACATCATCCTCCACTTCACACCTCTCTCATTTCTCAATCTTGTGAAGGTACCCTACTCTCGACACATCTCCAGTGAGCACCTGTATCAAGAAGTAGTTCACCTCCAATGGGTAGGACCTTGACAGGCTGCTGCCAGTCCGCCCACTGTTCTGTACCCCTGCAATAAAACAAAAATTCCTCATTGATAAAGTCTGGAATATATAAAATTGAATGTCCAGAGTGTAGTGCTGTCTATTTTAGTCAGACCAGTATAAATTTTCAAATTAGACACAATGAACACATACGAGCATACAGATTAAAACAGATATGTCTCATCGCGCAAAATATCTTCTCTGCACAAAACAATCATTAACACCCAATAGAACTAGATATTTGCTAAAAGAAACAAGAACTAGTTTTCCTTGAGGAATTAGATATTAAGGGACCCACAATTTGAAAATTAAACAGTCTTCTTAAGTAACAAGTGTGAAGATTAACAGATATAGGCTTCCTAGGCTTCATATATCATTGCACAAATTTACTGACCTTAAAAAGAAAGAGATATCTAGGATATCCACATAGGGCTAAGGGCTCATACCTAAGCTTTTCTATTTGTAATATATATATATATATATATATATATATATATATATTTTTTCTATTCATATATAGGTATTGAGTCAGTCACAAGAGCAGCTTTCTAGCCGACCAAATGTTTGGGCTTATTGTGCTGCGCTTGAAAAACCAGCGCTTCGAGCTTAACGGTGCAGCTGGAACAATACATAACCAATAAATATATGCAGCCCCATAATTCCGTAAATCAACGTCAACTTTCTCGGGTTCAAGCACAGAAAATACGCTAGGAGTAAGGGGGTCTGTGTTTTAAACCCATTGACAGCTGGAACCCGTACGTCGAGCATTTGCGCGCGCTGGTGCTCGTTTGCGTGCTGAAAATGGTTAACTATAAAGCGGCTAAGATTTGGTCTAGCTAATATGTTGAACTTCAGGTAGGCAGCACCATAGCAGCACATCAAACGTAACTTCTGTCAATCTTCCGATTAAATGTCAATATTGAAATAATGATCAATATCTAGGAAAACAGATTTAATGTTATCCGATTTTTTTCCAATATTCCCCAATCCTTCAAATATTTTTAATATCGATTATTTATTGGTTACCTGGAAAAACCTGGCTCTGGATTTCAACCGCAACATAGAGATATATGGCGGCATAAAAGCTCATTTAGAAAGAGAAATTCCCTTGGGGGTGAGAAACGGGCTTAAAGGACCGTGTTCAAATTCCTGCTCTTTGAGAATTCCGGTTTCCTGTTCCGGTGAAGCTGTTGGGCTGTTCTTAACGGGCACTGCCAGAAGCGCACAATAAAGGTTTCAAACGATTTTCTCTTCACAAGAAGTTGTCTCTTAAATGAAAAATATGGAGTGAAATGACTTTGCAAAGCAAAAATAAAATGCTTTGATGTATTTTAACAATGTAGGTGATGGTGTTATTGTCTAAAAGTGATGATATAAGTACACAATGTACAGGATAAGTGGATATTTCGACATGATCAAAAGTATATAATTGTGGAATGAGGTTAAGGCCCAAAACTGCAGGCAGATAACACTATGGTGAGATTATACTGTGAAAAACAGAGCTAAGTACTAGATAATCCTACCTCTTTACTGCAAGTGGACGTATACGCAATTTTGAAAGGCACAAGAGTATGCAACGAAAAATCAGGCAGCATCAAGTACAGAAAGTGATTAGTATGGAATTGCATCAAGGGTCAACGGGTGCGTCAAGCTGACCTAGATATCCGGTTACCCTGCAGGATATAAAGGGTGATAAAAAACTGACCAGCTTGAAAATAGAGGACAGATATTTGTTATACCAAACACCCAGCTAAAGAACAAACTGGTGCAGGGACATAGATGCTTATGAAGAGCAAAATAACAATAAACCACTTTAGCTGATGCAATATAATCAGATAGGTGCTTTGTCTTACAGGAACTGGAAAAAAACTATGCAGCTCGAGAGAAGAAGAATTTTATAATAATATAATGTGTTGCATTTTATTGGAGAAAAGAGTGTAGATTGAATGTGTATACAATTATTCCATAAACCAATGATTTGGGTAAAAGTGGATCATTTGTATATTTGGTGATATATTTGGTACATTGGTGATATTATAAAAGATACAAAACTAGCGGACTGGAAGAAATATATTTGTGAAAGGTGATCCCTTTCTGGAAAAGTAAAATATGTCCAATTTCTCGTAAATTATAATACATCTTAAACAACATCTTATTGTCTGACAGCACGCGAAAAGGTCACAGATGCTAGTCAGGTAGTAAACCATAAGCGTCACCGTTCATCTAAGGAATTTATTTACTATTTAATTTTATACCCGATCTGATATATAAATGTAATGTGAATCTAAATTTGGTTAGTTAAAACAACTTCATAATTTCCAAGAAACATTACAATAGGGTCCTACTAGGGATTGTCCTAATGACTACTTAGAAATTTTGCAGGTATATACGGAGAAACTTGGTCTAGCCCAAATTTGTATAATTTGTTTTGCTCAGAGTCGCTTACGTTCCATAAGTGTTAACTGTGTTGTGAAAAATGTCTTCAAGTTTCACCCCAGTAAAGTGTAAGAGCGTGCTTGGCTTACAAACGAAGACTGTAGTGTTAAATGTACATGATGCTGTTGTACATCAAATGCCGGCTGCTACTGTTAGAAATATAGTTTCGACATGTTCCAATATGACAGGAGTTATTGAATCTACTATTTACAGGCTTCTAAGGGAGAGCAAAAATGGAAATATATCTCCACCTAAAAAGTCAACAGGAAGAAAACCACTTGACCTTGATGAACATTTGTAAAATACTATAAGACGAAAAGTACACGAATTATATTTTAAAAAAGAGATCCCAACCCTCGACATAATTCTAAGAATGGTAAAGGAGGACGAGAATTTGCCTGACATAGGGCGAAAAACTTTGTGGAAAATATAACACAAATTAAATTTTACTTGGGAGAAGCAAAGTCGCAAATCAGTGCTAATCGACAACGAGCAAATAATATGTTGGAGACGACAGTATTTATGAGATATCCGAAAATACAGACAGGAGGGAAGACAAATCTATTATCTAGATGAAACATGGCTCAATGAACGACATTCAGTGGAAAAAATATGGCAGGACAAAAGTATTAAAACCAGTCGTCAAGCTTTCATAGAATGTTTATCTACTGGACTGAAAACTCCTATCGGTAAGGGTCGCCGACTAATAATAACGCATATTGGATGCAATCAACGGTTCGTTGAAGGTGGTTTGCTCGAGTTTCAGTCAACATCAACCAAAGACTATCATGAAGAAATTACTGCAGATGTTTTTAACCAACAAAGTAAATGTTCCTAGATCTTCGTATTAGATAATTATCTACTAATTAGGGCCATTCAGTAATAATTCTATATAAACTATTTTTATGTAATGTCCGTGAAGATCTCTCCAATTTTAAAGCCAAAAAAAAATTTTGCTTAATAGGATGAGAATTGACCAAAACATTTCAAATTAAATACTATGTAGAGCATACAAGACATTCAGAACCTCCACTAAGAGGTAATGTTGAAAGAATTGGATAATTTTTAGACTCGAATACTTTGATACTTTCAAGATTCGAGAGTGTGGTAAATCCGATAATACATATACTGAAATTGCTTGTCTTCGTAGCTTTTTATCTCACCCCGTATGTCTATTAATATCCAGCGTCTTTCTACAAATAATGACACTTCATTCTGTATCATAAAAATATACTACTTTGTAATTTTAGTAAAGTGGATGTTAAGTAGTAAAATAATTACTTACAACTTTTAACAACTCACAAACGATTGTTTGGCATCCACTCGTAAACCCAGAAACTCTTTTTTAGTTCTTTGTCGTCGTCACTTTTACGAGCTGCTAGAAACGATGCTTCTACCACTACAGTAATTCTCTGTTGAACTTTTTACCTTTCAAGATGGATCGCTCGAAAACCCAAAGATACTAAAACTCGTTCTACTTTTTTGCGCTTTTATTTCGGTAGTGACTAAGCAACAAACAGTGCAAAACGTTTATGGATTTATTTCGAATACTATTAGCCAAAACCTTTTCATTTTACATACAATGTCCTTAAATAGTTATTTCACTTTGAAATATTGCGATTTTGGAGTCTCTCCCTGGTCAAAAAAAAAATATTGCGATTTATACTAACTAGTCTTAATAAAATGTTGTTATCAAGAGATATACAAGGAATTTTTACAATAACTTTAACGCTCTTTGACGTGTATGCTCAAAAATTTGACGGTTGAGTGGAGGTTTTTGGATATGAGAAATCCTAATTTTGTCCCTATTTCTATGTATTTTGTAGAGGGCACCACATAGGCCACGTATGCAGCATAAATGTTTATTATTTATGTTATCGCCTCTTTCGTTAAAATTGTATCATCATCTTGAGACATTTCTGGAATCCAGCAAAATAAATAAATAAACTATGACATTGATTTTGTTAGCAAAGTATAATAATACGTCTGTTTACTGTTTGGTATTCGGAAACAATCTCCTGTACTATTGAAATATTACTAAAAAAAGCAATATTAATATTTAACGGCGTTCATAAGTTTGTACTAAAAGCCTTATAAAAACTGAAGGGTAATGAAACTGGGAAATGTGCTGGGAAAAGATCATAAACTTTCACATCATTGGGAAGATATTTTACGGCAGCTACTTTTATTACTTACTGTTTTTTTACACTTCTTTGGAATTCAGGTCATGGGAAAATCTATTTAAATTATCAATTTTTCTGATGCCGATGATAATCACAAACGTTACAGTTCAGGTCATAAGAGCACGAGTTAAAATTTTAATAAGTTTAAATAAAATAAAATATGTTGAAAAGGCAAACTTAATTTTAGAATTGAGAATTGCAAAACGGTGTCAGTAATAAAGCGGATGGAGTATAATTAATGAGAAATTGTCAAAGATGAAAATGGTCTACGGGTTCACTTCTTCAAACAGGATTAATAATTTTCTCCTGCTTCATAAATAGATTACAAACGTGTGAGTTGAGATAAATCCCATTATTTTAGAGTAACTTATGGTATATACACTCGCGTTTTGGTGCGAAATTTGAATGGTATTTCAGATATGTTAATTTCATAATCAGTAATGATAAATTGAATAGATGAGACTTTTACTTGATGTAACTCCTTACTGAATTAAAACTTAATTTCTTAAAATCTACATTATATTGAACTGAAAGCTGTTGTTTATTGAGAGTTTTTTTAAATAAAAATTATTTTCATTTCAACGGAGAGGTTTATAGCAGTGAAGAGTGTTTGATTATGGGCCACCCTCTCAGTCCCCTATTACCAGAAAATGTTCATGGATAATATAGAAAAAATAATTCCTAAACACCGCCTTAGTAGTAAAAGGTTGTGTACCTACTGGCACCGATATGTAGACGACATATTAGCTTGCTTCACCGGTACTACTAGACTATTAGATAACTTCATTACTCACATTAACTCAATTAATAAAATTATCAAATTTTCTGTAGAAATTGAACAAAATAGGTCTATAAACTTTCTAGGCCTTACAATTTCAAATAATATTTAAATAATAAACATGATTTTTCTATATTTCACAAACCATCTTATACAGACATTACAATTCATAATAGTTCAGTTCACCCATTCAGTCATAAATTAGCAGCTTTCAATAGTATGATGCATAGACTTTTAACAGTTCCATTAAATACTGACAATTACAACAAAGAACTAAATATCATAAAACAAATAGCAGTTAATAATTACGATCCCAATTTAATAGATAATATCATAAATAAATACTTAAACATACTCTAGAACAAGTATTTCCTTCTGATAAAAACAAAAATAAGCAATTTAAATGCTTAACATACTCTGAAATTCATTTTTAAAAACTTAAGACTTGAATATTTGCTTCAAAACCGATTACAATTTATCCAAATTGATTAAAGCAACAAATCTAAATCTAAATTAAACAAATCAGGAGTTCATAAATTAAAATGTGGTAATGACAACTATGATAAAATTTATATAGGTAGCACATTTAGGAATTCTAAAACTAGAATTACATCCAAAAATCAGATATCAACAAGAGTTTTTCAAATGTAGCGATGTTATTGAAGTCACGTGCTGTTCCCATGATCAATCAAAGCATCTTTTTAAACAATAGTAGAAATGAAAATTGCAAAATTTAGTACAGAATCAATGATAACATAAAATTCTTTTGTTTGTGGAACAGAGCACAAAGATACATAATAAATAATACTCGTATTATAGCCGAACTCAACGACTCATTAATCCGATGGAAGAGAGTAATATTAAACCTTTTTACCTAGAAAGGTTCCGGTCAGATTGTGAATCCAGGTAAACTTACTAAATACTTAAGTTAATCCTTTATTTTGACACTTTTTGCTTTTTATTTCCATGTATATAGATTATAATATTGTCAATATCCCTAAAATTCAGTATTAAGGCACTGTATAAATTAGAAACATTTTCATTATACCTTCACTCGTTTGAGAAAGCTACTGTATTAGCGAAACGCGTCACAACTTTCAGTTTAATATTATGTAGATTATAACAAATTAAGTGGTTTTATTTCATCAATCAGTAATCGTACCTATTTTATTGTTTAATCTGTATCTAAACGACCTAATATGTTGATGCGTTAATCTACTAACTGATCTAAACATACTATCACATTGGTGCCTTTTAATTGGAAATTGGGATATATCTAGATGCAATTAAATGCCACATTACTCTCTTCCATCGGATTAATGAGTCGTTGAGTTCGGCTATAATACGAGTATTATTTATTATGTATCTTTGTGCTCTGTTCCACAAACAGAAGAATTTTATGTTATTATTCTTTATACACCATCCGTAACTAACATAAGACGGAAGGAAATAACAACCAAAATAGACTGTACGCAAATGTTTACTCGCTGAATTTCTCACAACAACTGACTGCTTCTGGACAGTCTGTCCGCACGACGAATTAGCATCGTGGGTTTAAACATTTTCAAACTTTCTACTGTATAACTTTCAATGAGTTGGTTCACCGTATCGACTCCACCTTTTGCTTTGATTTATTCAATTATATTAGTTCTGACTTGCCAGTTTCCACATTCACATCATCATCGTGTATTGTTGTCAAAACAAAAACATTTTTATTTTTTCTTGGTGTATGAGAAAGAAATTTAGAGCTTTCTCAAAATGCGAACATGGCAGTTAGCACATGATTCCTCAGCTCCAGTCTCAGAAATCTCTTGCTCAGCTGAATTACTTCCAGGCTGTTATCATTATCTTCGTTTTCTTCATCTCATGCATCATCGATAGATTATTTCTCAGAGCCATTCAAATATTCTTTGTTCCCGTTCCCTCTGTTCCCAACTAGCAGCAGCCATTGTTTTTCTCTTAAACAAAAAACTTGATGAGTCTTCATAAATATTTTTTTCACGTACAAAATCTACAGAGTGTTGAATTTAGATATTGTCAAGCGGTGAATAATACACTGAATTGGTCACCCCAAGAGTATCCTTTAATTTGAATTAATAATTTTATCAAAAAATACTCCAGCCAAACCACAACATAACACACAACTGACATAACGTGATCTTATCGAATGTTCTGTAAATTCCCATCACTTGTCAACTGTCAAACAGTCGGCCATAGATAAAGTTGTGACTGGGTAATGAAACGATTATGTGAAATCTCATTTATATTCAAAAATTGCAACTTTTTAACGTCTCACATTTCTCTTGACAGTTAACTATCATATTAATCTGAGGTTTTTATACACTGTGTTATTTATAAGATGCGACATAGGAATTCCTGTACAAAACTGTCAAACGCGAGCTTTTCTACCAAATAGCGTTCATAAAAAATAATAACAGAGTTGAAAAATAATTTCAAATGCATCAACTGCATCAATTAATTAATAAATTTTTGAAACAAATACCTTTGATTTATTTTAAATTTAATGTTTTTAAAGCAAAAATTGTGAAAAAAAGAACCAAAAACAAAAAGAAAAAAATTTCACCACAGCGGCGAATCGAACCGCTATACTTTCAGCTTTAACTTAATTTTCCCGTTCCCCTAACCTGCTATTCGCTACGCGGCTTAAGGTGGTATGAAAATGGAGTTGGACTTTTTTGAACCTAACTATCCATTTTTTATTAAATCAGGGCGAGTATAGGAAAATTTAAAGTGCATTTGAGCTTATTTTCCAACGACCTTTCCAAATCTAATATTATTTTTTATATAATCGCTATTTGGTGAAAAAGTTCGCTCGCGTTTGACAGTTTTGTACATAAATCTCTATATCTTATGAATAACACAGATACATTGTCTAATTAGTTCACTATAGATAAACACCGGAGAAGCAACACTCATAAGAGTACTATTAACATTGTAACGAACAGTTTGGCCAACCTGACTTCATGATCTACTCAATCTTTAAGAATATTTAAAACTACTCATTCGCGCATAAATTAGCGTGATCCCATTTAGTTATTAGCGATTCAAGTGGCCAATCTAAGAGATAACCTAATAACCTTCTAAACATCTTTTCCCTTGAAGTTATCAAAAAACAAAAATAAATATTACAAGCATGATTGGTTTGTACCTTTTTTATGTCTTACAAGCTGCTTCAGGAATGTTTTCCGTATTCCTCAATTCAAAAGAAACACATATTTTATTTATTTTTTCTTTATAAACATCCTCATTTCTCGAATACACATACTCACAAAAACGAAACCCCAATAGAGTGGCAAACACTTAAAGACACGTTATTTTCTCGGTCGAATTTCCCAGTACCCCAATCACTGTCTAAGAATCTCTGTGGAAACGGATTCTCGTCGCGTCCTTATTTCTCAATTTCTTTTTCATCCTCAACGACGGAAAACATCAAAGTCGCTCCGTTTTTCTCCCACCTCACACCTCGCCTTATTCCCCAATCGATTGAAGAGCAAAATAAGATTTCTACCATCAATCCTTACTTGCTCTTGCCTTCATGCGAACCTAGCAGTACTCGATCGGGGGAATAAGGACCACTTACCTCTGGAAATTTATCTATTTGTGATGATTGAATTTATTATTTTTTTGTGTAAGTCGTTATTTGATTCCATTTTATTCACTGTATTTGTAATTTTTTATTAGAACGCACTGGCTGCTTCATGTCGTTGCTCAACATTTTGTTTGCGACACAAAAATTCAACCAATTCAATCAAGCAGGTGATCTGCTTTAATATTTACGATCATATTAAATATGACAAACATGTACATTTATAAATGTTACGAAGAAAAAGTTTGCTCGGGTATCTGACGAAGCAACATCGCCAACGCAAAGCAGCACAACGTTGAGAGATATGGTAACACGCAGGACGTTGGCGAAGCAACACAACGTTCAGAGACATGATAACACGCAGTGCACGAAATTGTGGAGGTTGCAGTGTTACGTGGCGTTGCGCAACAAATAGCGTCAAGATTCGTTGAAATCTTCTCATCCCTTTCAGACGTGGGCTTTGAATCTGCCAATTTTTGAATTCTCGTTCGAATAGATCTCTTCACTTTTAGCTGCTCGACGAATTTGGTAGCTGAATTCGTAAGTGCTACTTCTTGACGACAAATCTTACATTGTACATAAGTAACCTTTCGCAAATGGTCACTTATCCATATTGCTACAAGTCAAATCATAGGTGAGGAGTGGAAGTAGTTGTGAAAGAATCACCTTGGAGCAATAATAAGGATCTTATTAGCGTTATTGAGCACAAATACTCTCTCTGAGATAGTTCCCATCCATATTATTGCAATTGCAATGACAAACAGCATGTATGGCAGTGGAACTGGAACTGAAAAATCGTCACCTTAATTGTAAGATCTCGTAACTCCAAAATCTTGTTTTTACGGGTGAGTATAAAAACAATTAGTGTTTATACGTAGAAGTTAGGTGGTTTTATCATAAGAAAATGCGCCCAGTTCAATATTGATAAAGGATACAGAAGACAAAGGATTATCATAATGTCGGATAGTCAAGCAGCCATTAAAGCACTGAGCTCTTGTGTAATCAGTTCCACATTGCTGTGGGAATGCCTAGACAAACTCAATGAACTAAACAATATAGCCTTATTATGGATTCCAGGACACACTGGAATAGAAGGAAATGAAATAGCAGATGAACTAGCAAAGAGGGGTCTGAAATACCTTTCTGACTACAAACTGTTGAGATCAAATGAATGCATATGTCAAAGTAAAACTGCGCTGAGAGTTTTAATAGGAATCCGGGACATTGTCACCTGAATGAGCACCTTAAAAAGCTCAAAATAGTGAAGGATGAAAAATGTATATTTTGCGGAAACGTCCATCCACATACTTTATAATTGCACAGCAATTCAAAATTCTTGGGCACAGCACCTTGAAGATTACTGGATACCTAAGTTGAAGCCTGTAGATATCCTAAAATTCCTCCGGGAAATAGGACTAAAGGAGGTACTAGTGTCTGAGACTCCTCAGAAACTGGGGAGAAGTAAGGGGGCACAATAGATCTTTTGGGTCTCAGTGGAAAGCACCTCAAAATACATACATAGGTGGTTTTATAATTATGATCACCAAATGTGTCACAAACGATTTTAATAGAGAATCCGCAAGACTTTGCATGCGACTCCGAATCTCACATCCTCAATCTGAGAATAAAAATCTACGTATGATTGGGTCAAGTTTGCCATTTTTTAAGCATGTAACTATATTGGGAGACGATGGAAAAGCACGACAAATCACTTCTCTGTCAAATTGTGGAACACAAAATTGTACGTGATAACGTTTTATTCTTATTTTGTTATTTTGTCTAGACTAGACTACAGGAAAAGTAGATATTCATGGTGAATTATAATTGGGATTGCATTAAAGGACATTTCTTTGAAAAACCATTGTAGTCTAATGTTACCGAACAATTTTAAATTTTTGTTAACGATATAAATAACTCCCTTTGTACTAAAACAAGGCACATCCTTGCGTATAACGCCTTAATGGAAGCGGAATGCCGACTCCACTTAATTTTCCTGTCGAGAATTTGGGGGCCCTTCACCCGATAAAGTCCAAAGGTGATTGGAATGTTGATTAGGGGAGTTGAAAAAGGACGTGGGAGCTTGTTCGGTATGTCCCTTGAGAAGTTCCTTTTACTTTGCTTTTCGTATTGGAAAAATATGCTTTCATTTTGAGGGAGTAAATGGAGAAGAAGGTTTGTTCTTTAAGTGGTTAAGATGAGATAAGTAATTATAAAATTTTGTGAAAGGGGCTCTTATTAATCTCATCAAATTTAATTGAATGATACTGATGGAATTATTCGTGTGATAATTTTTGGTAGGGGCAAAACTTATGGGCTGGTCGCCTCCTATTCATCACCGTGAGTTTAATCGTGTAAATTTTCATTTTCTGTGAGCGTATAATAAAATTTTCAAAATGGGTAACTTTATTTTTAAGTTTAAAGG
>CAJUYI010005062.1:0-16646 GCA_910591695.1 Galerucella pusilla
AGTGCAATCTAAGCAAAGTTAATGATTAAATTATGCATATTCATTGGGTTCAACAGCCTTGTCCAAAAATAACATCAACAAAATTAAAGTTTTGTCTAGTGTTATAATGATGGATGGATGATCTGAATTTTTTGTTGAGAGTTCAAATGTCAATAAAGGTGTTAAAAATAAATAATGTCGGGAGAAGCTTTATCCATAGATGAACAAATAACTCCTTATAGTTAGGGAGGCGAATAAGGGATTTTTCGGGAATACTCGAGCGTGGCATTTGAAGATATGAGAGATACCTTAGACCTAATAGAACAACTTTGGAAAGTATTAGCTCTATATGCAGTGGCGCGCGCCTAGGATAGACGATCAGATTAGTAAAAAAAATCGATAGTCTGAAATACTGGAGCGCGTGAAACCAAAATGTTGATTGATGTTGAGCGACAATGAAACAAATAATGACATTGAATGTTGTTAAAAAAATGATGGTAATTATTGCAGGTTCTTGCCTAACTAACCATTTCAATTTGGAGGTAAACTAAGCCAGTTCGCAGGGCTTTCTGGGCTTTGTTATGAATCTTCAGAAAAACAAATTTTGGCATAACTAGAAAAACAGAAAAAGCTATTTTAGGGCGCCACTAATTTTCTTTTCTAAAAGAAAATTGGAAAGAAAATCAAATCTAAATGTCAGCGAACTTTTAATCTGTTTAAAAAAAAAACTTAAAGTTCCTGTATAATAAATAAAACTAACAGAGTAAAAAAATGTATATAATTATGGTTTTTAACTTTACATAAAAAAGGGTTAGAAGCAAATAAAAAAAATACTTATCAAAAATACAATTGTTTGCAGAAGAAGATGACGTTGACAATGAAGATGATGTTGATGAAGATGGTGTTGTAGGTACTACAGATTGTCTACAGGAACCGGTATTTAGAAAGCTTGTCTGTACTTGTACTTGTCTGTACTTGTCTGTCACACAGGAACGGTGACCCAGAAACTTGTCTGTCAATCAGGAACTTGTGACCCAGAATCTTGTCTGTCACACAGGTACTTGTGACCCAGAAACTTGTCTGTCACACAGGACTTTGTGACCTAGAATCTTGTTTGTCACACAGGAACTTGTGACCCAGAAACTTGTCTTTCACACAGGAACTTGTAACCCAGAAACAGTCTGACTTTCCAGGAACTTTTATTCCCAGGAACTCTTATAGGAACTCCAAAAACTGTGCTACAAAAATATACTACCGGTATATAAAAAAAAATGTTACAAAAAAAATTGAAGCCTTAGGATATCTGTAGGTATAACCATGTGGCTTCCGGAAATGGTAGCCATTCTGTTCAAAAAATAGGTACCCAATAAATATAAATCTTCCACTATGAAATTTTATATAGGTAACAATAATATGTGAAAAAAAACATACCAGTAATCCAGATTCTTAAGGTAAAACGGCATCTTTTGTTTTTTAACAGGTAGAAAAAATTTAATCAATGGATTGCTGCACAGTTCCACTTATGCTGCTTTGTCGACAGACGATGAGAGAAGACCTGCCGGAACCTTTCTCATTCTTATTTAAAGACAGTTCAAAATTTTAAATTTCGCGGTAAAGTAAGACTCGGAAAAAGTTACGCGTATCTGTATACAAAAGTATTATTAACATGTACAGTTTCATTTAATTCATATTGTTCAATAGCCTGTTGATCCTCAAATTGTTTTTTGTACGTACCGTAAGCAAAACAAAGTGAATAATTGGAGCAAAAAAGAGGAATGTGCCATAAACATCTAATGTTACAGGCACTCAGTCACAATATGAAAGTTCCAGTGAAGAAGAAGAAGATGAATTGTATTGAGCAAAAATGTGAAGGTCAAACATAACACTACAATTATAATACAATTTTTATATCATTTCATTTTTTATACAATAAATAATACAATTTGCACTACATTCTGTTATTCTTAAATTCCCCGTTTTATCGGGGAGAAAGAAAGGAAAGAAACAAAAAAATTATTTTTCGGTCAGATTAAGAGAACCCACCAACGTTTTTGTCAGATTAAGAAAATATTCTTTGAGGATACCGAGATAAACCTCCCCTATGAGAATCTGACGCTCTCGAGTATTTCAAAAGAACTTTTTTTTGCATTTTCAAAAATTTGTCGTAACTTATCGTCACGCCGATATCGTCAGTTTTTTTAAAGGGAGCTTCCTTGGGGCCTACTTAACATCACTTCCGAAATTTTTCTTTTTCGGATTTTTGACTACTTTATATGTTTACCCCCACCACGCAAACCGGCAGACTAGTATACCGTTGTTATCAGAGGCACTTGGGGTATACGTAGTATGAATGAATATCTGACGCGCTCGAGAATGCCCAAGTATCTGTTTTTTTAAACATTTTTGAAAAACCGTACACGCATTATCCGCCGCGAAAATGGTTTTTACCATACGAGCTTTTCTTTTCGAAATTACTCTAGCTTTCGATTTTGATAGGTCTCGATGGCGCTCGAGAATGTCGCCATTTAGCGACCTCGCCTCCCCAACTACTACAGTGTTCACTGAAACTTTTGAATTACAAAGATATCTTATGAGACGACGACCTCAAAACACAACTCCATAGTTAATATGGGAATGTACAAGAGAAAAGTGCTAGGCTAGTGCCTAGGCAGTAAGTACTGGTGGTTCAGGAGCCGCCACTGAACTTCGTTTTCTCGGTGTATACAATTCTATAATACAGAGAGCTCTTTGAGTTCCAATGGGCAAAAGTACTACAATAATAAATAGATTATCATTAAATTCAATGTAAATAACTTATGTATTATACTTAATAAAAATGAGTATTTCAATAAAAAAAAAGAAATAATATTGGCAAATAGAGAAAATTTTCCTCATAGCAATTAAATTGTTTAAACATTTTTGTTAAAATTTGTTTTAACAGTGAAAAATAACGTCAAATTTTTTTTATGTGATAATTTGTGTTTGTTTTAAATAAAATTAAAAGTGAATCCACCATATCAAAAAATTTCGTTATCGACAAAAAATTAAGAGTAAAAAATTGAACGTCTCTATAGATTCCTGACCTCTCCAGTTTTAAAATTATTTATTTCACGTGAACTTTATGTGAGAAATGAAAAATAAAATACGATAGTAAGTTCAAGGTCAACTTATTCGCCGTATTTATTGTATACGTATACAATTTCATATGAATTTTGCATATCGCCAAGAATTCAACAATAAATGAAAAATAATATTCATAAAAAATAAATGAGATAGTCAAGGATAGGACAGTGTAAAAAACGTCATTCCTTTACTAGGTAGAAGATAATAAGCGATGAAACCAAAAAAGCCTACTTGCAGTCAAACTGGTTGATCGTAATACCATTTCTACATTTAGAAACAAAAAAATACAAACCATTTCTCAATTAAGACCTTAAGCTGTAACTGTTTTGAGGAAGAATGAAGAAAAAATATTAATACGTTGTGAGAAGTGCAGCCAAAATCTCCAGAAACCTTGGCATGATCAAGTCCAATAGCGTTTGTAGTTTGCAATTCTTCTTGCAACATGCAATATTCTTGATCGAAAGTATGCGAGATGACACTTCAAATTTGTGATCCTAAAATTAAAGCTGGCAATAGCTTCCATAGACAGCTTCCTAACACTTCCTAACGACATGAACACAAACAACAATCTAGGCGTGATCTAGGCAACATCGAAATGTGATCCTACGAGGGTTGTTTTTTTTTTCAACCTCCGATCGCATAGTATGAAGTGTGCGTAGTAAGCGACTACGCATCTCCTCTTCAATACATTCTATTACTGGGGAGACCAGCGAGACCAACACGCCATTTTCTGTTGAGCTGCAGTCAGGTAAACATGGGTTTCACTCCCGCCAAGGGTGAATTGCGAAGTGTTATTCGTTTCTTGCAAGCAGAAGGTAACAGTGCAGCGGAAATTCATCGCAGAATGAGTCGAGTGTATGGAGAAAGCTTTATGAGTGATGGTGTTGTTCGTCAATGGTGTCGAAAGTTTAAAGATGGCCGAACTGATGTTCATGATGAAGGGGGTCAAGGACGGAAGTCTGTGGCTACAGACAACCTTGTTCAATGAATTGACCAAGTGATTAAGGAAAATCGAAGGTTCACCATAAGTGAATTAACGGTGGAATTTCCAGAAGTTTCAAGATCCACCCTCTATTCTGTAGTGACTGAACAATTGCGCTATAGAAAAGTTTATGCTCGCTTGGGATCAAAAAGGTGTACTGCTTGTGGAGTTAAGGAAGCCGGGAACAGCAATCAATGCAGATTATCATTGTAGTGAAACTTCGCGACGCTTACGGAGAGCTATTCAAAACAAACGAAGAGGCATGCTGACTTCTGTAATGGTTCGAGTAACCGCGCGAGTAACCCAACGGCTCCTTCAGCAATTTAAATGGGACATTTTTGAACACCCACCATATAGTCCCGATCTAGCGCCGAGTGACTTGCATCTTTTTCCTGAATTGAAGCAGTGGCAAATGAAGTGGAACTCAAAAACACCGTCACAACTCACTTCCAATCATTAGCGGCAACATTTCATGAGGAGGGTATTGCAAAGCTTGTTCACAGATATGATAAATGTCTCAATCGTCAAGGTGATTATGTAGAGAAGTGAGCTGCATTGTAAATTACTTCTTACAATAAAATCGTTTTTGTATATTCACCCGTCTTTTCTTTATAGCCTACCGGAGGTTGAAAAAAAAAAACACTCGTATTTTCTACAGACTGTCACTGCGCACAAAAGCTGCGCGTACTTATTGTTCTATGACAAGAGACCCCCCTTCTGATTGTTATAGTATTCCGTGCTTATGCTCTTGTCCTAAATGTACATGTATTGCAGCTTGCATGCAATTCTGGGGAAAAGCTGGTAATTTCTTTGTTACCAACAAAACCTTTCTAAAGTACTTTCAAACGAAACATAAATAGGTATATAACAATGTATAACAAAGTGTAATTTGGCCCAAAATATAAAGGCTGGCACACCCCTACGTGTGGGTAGTCATTAGCGAAAGGTACTTTCAGTTTTAGGGAAATGTGTTTTTTGTTACTTGTAACTTTTGCTTGTAAAAGCGTTAAATAATAAAGTTAGTCAGGTTTTTTTTTGTGTTTTGGAAGCCGTTCTGATGCCAGGAGCACTGCAGCCTATTGGCTTATTGTACTCTACTCCCACATTTAGTCCACCCATCCAGTTATTTCCATACCTTCGAGTAGACGATATAGGTCCCACAGGTGGCACATTGGCTTCTCCGAAGATTGTTCGTCTCCTCGAGTCCAGTGCTTCACAGTCAGATAAGATATGGGTTACGGTCTCGGTCCCCGTTATATAACCCTATTTTATGCAGGTGATTTTTTACCGGGGTATGACCCGTTAGACAACCTGTAATAATTATTAGCTTATTCCTACTGATATTCAGTAGTTCTTCGGTCCGTTTTACACATGTGTCACCTATGAAGGTTTTACTGTGTACCTGCTTTGGAGTGTTCCGCCAGTGAAGTCTATGTTTTTCTTTGTACCCATTTTTGTATTTGCCCTCGGACTACCCTCTTTGTGTTCCCAAGAGCTGGTTCTGGTCCAACATATGCTGTTGCTGAACCTCTTCTCGCGAGTTCATCAGCTTGTTCATTTCCAGGAATATCGTTGTGTCCCGGCACCCACACTGATCTTACTTTAATTTGATCTGTTAGTTCATTTAGTACTTTCTGGCATAAATGCCTGTGTTAGTTTATCAACAATATCAACAATATGTGACTAAACTAACCTCATAAAATGAACTTATTATTAGTATCAACATTGACAATTGCATATTGCAATAAGTGTGAAGAAGTGTAAAACGATTGTCAATATAGTTGCAAGCAAAACCTTGCAAAGTTAAAGAGTTGCTGCAATACATTGTAAGTAGAGTTGCGAACTGTAAAGTGGGCTTAAAACACCGATCACAAACGTGTGAAGTCAAATTTTTGTACATTGTTTGAACTTTTTACTGTATTTTTTGGTTTTGCATTGTTAAAATGATATTTACTCGTTATAGAATCACAATACATTTCCTATTACATTTTACACCATTACTATTCAAGCCTTTTGGTGCGAAAATTGAATTGTGTTTTAATACTCATCTCCTTTAAAAACCTTGATTTTCTCAAGTAACAACATTATTTTTGGATAAAGTTTTTCAAAATCAGTAAAATCAAAGTTTCTCCTGGTGGCTTAAGCAAAAGTGAAACTGCACTAAAAACCTAACAGGTGTCGAGAAGGTGACCTCGATCCAAAAGAGATCACTTTTTGGTCGGGGATGGGTAATTTGGTCCCCGCTACCTGTGTTAATCCTTTGGTAGCCAGGCACTTCGATAATCCGGCTGGTAATTTCGCCCCCAAATCCTGCTTCTTGGAAATTTTTAGGAATAACAGGTAGTTTAGACGGATATAAAACCCTTATATTATTATAATTGTGAATTGTTGTGAGAAAGCAAATTATGGAGGTGAAAATTATTGAAAGTAATCGTGGCAAGGATTTACTTGTAGTTAACGGTTACAAGTTTAATCACCACAAAAAACTGAAAACTTCAGAAGAAACTTGTTGGAAATGTACCAACAGAAAATGTGAGGCCTGTATCTATACATCAAGTGCAATATTCGTGACTAAAACTTCATCCGAACACTGTCATCTTGCGGACATTTCAACGTTAAATAGGCAAACAGTTTCTGCAGTTTGCAAGAGAAAAGCTGTTGACGATATTTCTGAAAAACGGTCAAAAATTATACGTATGGCATTGAAAGAAAATTTTCCAGCGACACTAACAACCAGGGACATCGAGTACGTTAGGAAGAATATGTATAATAGTCGACGTAAGTTTATACCAGCGCTTCCGAAAAATATTAACGATGTACATATGAAAATTTGAATTCGATTGACGTAAAAACTTCGCGTGATGAACAATTCCTTTTTATTAATTGTGTGTTAAATAATATCATTGTGTTTGCGTGTCTTTCAAATCTTGAAGCTCTGGGGAAAACGCAACGAATCTACGTCGACGGCACATTTGATTATTGTGCCAAATATTTCACACAAATGTTTACAATTCACGGTTTTTTACACGGACATTACATACCTTTGATGGTATGCCTTCTATCCAATAAAAAATCGGAAACATACGAAATACTGTTTCTTTTGGTTCAAGATAAGTGCTCCAAAATTAATATTAACTTCGATTTTAAGGAAATAGTGTGTGATTTTGAAATGGCCATACATAAAGCCGTTCGAAAAGTTTGGCCTTCCACCCAAATCATCGGATGCAGATTTCATCTCGCCCAGGCATGGTTCCGGAAAATCGGTCCAGTTGTGGAATATAACGATGCGAGCAGTAATATTGGTCGGTGGTTGCACTTGACTTTTGGTCTTACTTATTTAGATCCTAACGAAGTGGTTGATTGCGTTGCGTTCGAACTATTCGAAAATAGACCAAATGACATGGAGATTGGAGAAGTACGCTGATTATCTAATCGAGAATTATGTTGATGAAGAATATCTTTTTCCACCGACAATTTGGGCCAAAAATTCGTCTGATCTCACGCGAACAACAAACGCTTGCGAAGCTTTTCACAGAACTTTTAACGATTCATTTTACAAAGAACATCCAAATATAATAACATTTCTTGAGAAATTAAATGAATTCCAAATCGAAACTTATATCAAGTTGCAAAGTTGTCATTTGAAACATTATGTAAGAGACCCTAAAATTAGAAATCGTCAAAAATTCATTGAAAACCTTATAGAAAAATACAAAAACTCTGAAATAGATAGAACTCATTTTTTAACATGTATTTCATTTAAATGTGTAAAATTTTGAAATTCTCATTTGTGTAAAAATTATTCATATGTTCATGCCATAGAGTTGAAATTAAAACCTTTGAACTATTTTCATGTTTTGATTTTATTTATTCTTTGAACCGAAAGCATATAAGTACCTGATTGCGGGGACGAAATTACTTGTATGGAATTTATACCTGTCAGCCATGGGGACCAAATTACCTTTTGAAATTTCGTGACGTCATCTTTGGGGACCAAATTACCAACTCCGTTTTGGTCATATAACTGATTTAATGTTGTCTTATCTCCAATTTTTTTGAGCTGCACCTCGTATTTCACTTTTTTATTTTCAAATTCTTAATATTTTTTTCAAAACGACAATAACATGAAACATTACGTGATTCAGCTTCGGTGGAATGTCTTTACTCGAAATGTTTACGCAGAAAACCTCTTCGTCCTGAAGGACATTTTTTTTAAATCTAAGGATAAGCTATTACTCACCGCTCGAAAACATTTCTCAGAAGAAGGCTCTTTAGTAACAGATGACTCAGGGCCACGCAAACCAATGACGTAATTGGTCTTTTACGCACGGATATGTTTGGAAGTTCTCGACAACAGGACCAAAAAATCGTTCGGTTTCATCTGACGGTTGTTTTTGTTTACACCCAAATGAATACGTTAAAGTATTAATCTTTTCGGAAGGGATATTTAACCGGAAGGTATCCTTCGTAAGTTTTTGTAAACAATCCCATTCAACCGTGGTCAGTGATCTTGAGTGACGTGACTGAAAGGAGCTTATTAATCTGACAAAATTCTGTTTACACAAGTGAATTAGTTAGTACTCGGAAGCATTTGAAGGATTTTAATTTATTTGAAATTTACTACGAACTTCGTACTAAGCCTGATTGATAATCTAATAGGCTTGAGTTTTTGTTATTGGATAGTTTCAAAGATATTGTCAAGACTATATTTATTTCAACGTTTTGGTTATACTGCACAAGGTTACGACGTAAATTTAAAGTAGTAGACAACATAATTTTCCTGTATACACAGTGTGTATACATTTTGTTTGGAAGCACCCCCGTAAAATCCGCATTTTTCAAACGATTTTGTTTTAATTTTTGTTTGTGAGATTCCAGTATCAAAAACAGTATTTTGGCACACATTTTCATAGCTTAATTACTATTTTCAAGGCACTAGCTATATTAATTTTTATTTGCCAAAAAAGACAAAAGTACATTAGGCATTCTTTTTCCTCAAATATAACTATACCACTGTATAGAAACCACAGTATAGGAACGAACCAGTAGTATAACTCTTATAAATTTCATTCATAAATTGCCAGAGCTTTTGATGACCTTGAACGGATCGCTTTACGATTCATTTTATCATAGGCGTAGGTGGCATAAGTTTTAAAATGACTTGAACGTGTTAAATGTTTTTTTTTTAAATATTGTAGAACAGTACACTGATGAGTGAATAAAACAATAGTCTTATACAAAATATTTATTGGTTTTTCCATATTACAATTCTCATTTTGATATGATTTTTAAAATTTTTATTGACAAATAATGTGTAATATAGTCGTACCCTGAAGAAAAGTTTTATTAAATATTTTATTGGAAAATCAAGACAAGGATGTACGAACTCTGTTGTTTGACTAATATTTATAAGTGATTCAACAATATCATCTTCCGTAGTAACTTTCTCAAAATTCATTTGGAATAATGTTTCCAATAATGAGATGTATTGTGCAAAATTTTCATGCGGCATATTCAAGTTTCCAAAGGTATCCTTATTCGTATTTTCATAAGCTCTAAGGTAACAGTATAAAGACGAATCGTCTAAATTCTGATACGCTTGTGAATACGTCTCACATACGCTGCATGTATGAATTTCCGAACATTTTTTAATTAAATAACCACAAAAGTAGCGAACAAAATTCTTTTCCAATAAATCATTTGTCTGAAAGTCTTTAGGCATTGCAGTATTTGATGAAAGAAATATTGTTGGAATAGCCTTTTTTAAAAGAAGTTTCCTTTTATGAGGTTTCAAAATGAGCACCACATAAACGATTACTACTATTGCATAGAGTTTCCATTTTTGGCATCAAGTCAGGCCTATCGCATGCTTCGAGTCAAACTTTAGCTTTGAAACAAAAACAACAAATTAAACCAATGCATGAAACTAAGGCTCATAAATGTAATATGAAGATCAAATAATAAAGTATTATACTTTTCGTATGAAAATACAAACAGTTTCTCACTCTTCTGAATCCTTTGGCAAACGGTGATTTTTCATCACAATTATAATATTTAGTGTGACATCCACGAACTACACACACATAACCCGTTTTCTTCTTTTTAATGGTATCCATTGCAAAAAATGCTTATAAACTATAAAAATAATACCAAAACCCCGTAAAAATATAAGCTGTAATAAATAATTTTGTCCACGACCACCTAATAATAAGTCAATATTTTACCTCCTAACTAAAGGTATATGGTACCCATATATAAACTGTCGTGAATTATGGTTCATAATACACTGTAGTGTATTATGGTTCATAATTCACGACTAGAGATGGGGGTACAATATGGAATAAACTATTAAATCTGTGTATTTTGTTCAGGAAATTTGTTTCTGACATATATCGTATCTATAAAATATTGTAATTTTTAGTATTGATACTTTTCATAACGATATTTTCTATTATTAAGTATTTTAAAACAATATATTTATAACGGTACGTTGTATTGATACTTTCTACAGTATCGCCCATCTCTATATATGTCAAATTATTTGAAGTAGCTGCCACAACATTCTGAGGTTAATAATATGCCAAATTGCTACTGACTTTTATTTATTAATAAATAAATTAAGTGTCGTGGACAAAGTATAGTATTCTACTCGCAATTTATGGCCATAATTCACTTGGGTGACTTGCGCCCCTCGCCTACGGCTCGTGACGCAAACGTCACCCATCGTGAATTATGGCTATCATAAATTGCTCGTTTAATAATATACTATTCTTCACGACTAAATAATAACGCACAAATTATATTTACAAATTTAGCTGCATAATGATATGAATTCTTCACACCAGTGAATAAGGAAAAAGAATTCACTTTCGTTAGCCAATCACATTCTATTATTCACGCTAAAATGAATTAAAATGAATAAATCAAATCGTCTCTTTAAAACGTCAAATACCTAAGAACGCAAATCGCTTCTGACAGCGCGTCGTTTGAAACGTCAAAATAATTATAAAATCATAATTTAACGTATTATAAGGGAAAAAAATGGACAACATTTTTATAAATATGCTCTATATCCTAGTGGTGGTTGACTATGGCGCGGACGATCAAGGTTCGATCCTCACTGGAAGTTTTTTCTTTTTAGTCGTGGAGAAAGTATAGTCTTTTACTTGTGTAGAATGACTATTATTCACTTGGATGATTCCAAAACTCACTCGCTGCGCTCCCTCGTTTTAGAAACTTCATCCGCGTGAATAATAGCCATCATTCTGCACTCGCATTCTATTATTCGCAAATTCACCACTGGCACTTTGGTTGGATCGCAGCACAGCACTGGCTGCCACTTTTTCCAAATTCATGTTGTAATAACTTTGTCGTTAATGAAAATTTTTTCATAAAATTTTGGTAGTTTACATTTGTGATGATTCTGAATCCAGTGGTATAGTTATATTTGAGGAAAAAATGCCTAATGTACTTTTGTCTTTTTTGGCAAAGAAAAATTAACATAGAGGGCCTTGAAAATAGTAATTAAGCTTTGAAAATGTGTGCCAAAATACTGTTTTTAATACTGAATCTAAGAAAAAAAATAAATCAAAATCGGTTGAGAAATGCGGATTTTACAGGGGTGCTTCCAAACAAAATGGGTCACACTGTATAATATGGGTAAATATACCCTCAATCTAGTTGGTTGGTCTAGGTTATAATTTAAAATCTACGGCTCCAACGCCATAAGGGTATCTGATACATCAATTACGACTTTAAGGGAAGGTTAAAACCAATAAATAATCCCAAATTTTGATAATCTCGTCTCCCTTTCAGAGCCTCATCAATAAAATACACTAAAGTGGGTCAGCGCATTTCGTTTATTATTATCCTACTCTTTTTTTTTTAGTCATCCGTAATCGGAAAAATACTGAAGGACGTTCTGTAAATCACTTTTGTTTAATCACTCGATTAACCAGTTTCTACAATTCATTTATCTTGTACCCTCATTTGAGACTTAATCACGAAAAATAAATAAGTGTATCTGGTTGTTTTCCATTCGAAAATTATTTTTTTTTTGACATGTACATCTTGAACTGACCAGACGTTTCAACAAATTTATTGCCGTGATTACGTTATAAAATCTTAATTTTTTGTTGTTTGTTTGGATTTGATACAGAATTTAAATGTTATGTAGCGAGAAACGAGAAATAAGTGAATAGGAGAATTAACACAAAGTTCATTGATTAATTTTATTTGTTCAGACTTTATATGAGGGTTGTATTTTATATTTTGTTCATTACCGGTTTCATAATATGTTAGTAAAGAAGGCTGTTAGGTAAAGTATCCTTGTCAACTGTGGTAAAGTAAGTTTAATTTCATAAAGATTTTTGAAGTTGTTGAAGTTGTACATTGAGAACTAAAAGATTCTACTTAGTTCCTCCGGAAAGTCTCAGAAACTAGTGGCTTCCTTAGTCCCATTTTTCGGAAGGAAGGGAAGTAGGAATCCGCAGGCTTTAACTTAAGTCCTCTTCCGTCCTGTAGTCTCCTAGATGCTGTGGCTTAGGATTCTGAATCGCTATGCAATTCGCAGTTTTGTGGATGGAGGTTTCTTCTTCCATTTCTCATAGAATCTACATTCTTCTTCCTCCACTATTTTGAGCTTTTTCATGTACCAATTCAGGCGACAATACACCGTTAGGATCCCTGTTAAAACTCTTAGTACAGTTTTATTTTGACTAAGACATTCATCAACATCTCAACGGGTTGTAGTCACTCAGCAGAATATTTGTTTATCTAAGCCCTACTAAATATTTCCAATAGTCAGATCTTTGCCTGTTTCTTCCAATATTACATTGGAGCTGATACCGCAAAATGGCTCCGGCTCCCAAAAGGGTGTTTCAGTCCCCCTCTTTGCTTTCCCATTTTTTCTTCTCAATATTGTAGGTATCTGTTTTCTATTTCCAATTATAGGATATCTCCAAAAGAATCTGCAGTACTAATTCTTTATCCACAGATGTATAAAGTATATTTATAGTTTGAGTTTATCGGGTAAGAGAGTAAATGAATGAATTGCGCATGCTCTACCTGTTCGTCGATGCCTTTAGCCGGAATAAATTATCCGATGCTTCGCCAGCCAGTCGCCAGCGACCGACTATGTATACGAGTCTAAGCAATTCATGAATCCGCATTTGGTGGTCCAGGTTCAACAAATTTCAAAATGGAAACAGATTTTAGTGTACTTCTAATTCTACTTGTACTTCTACTTAACACAATGAAAACGGAAAACTCTGTATCTTAACAAAAAACCCGGATAGTATCTAAAGTTATATATAATTATTTCATGCTGTTAAACACACTTCACGTCTTTAGGATCCAATTTAAACAAATAAAAAGTTTTCTATTGTATTAATGCAATTATACTTTGTATACTTCACCCCGAGTTATTTCTTATCTTATACAAAGGCAGTAATTTCGAATGTCAGTAACCTATCGTTGTCCATACAGATCGAATTGTCAAATATAAATAGTTTTGTTTCGAGGGTCAAAATAAAAAGGGCATTAACCGCATTTTTCCTTGTACATTGTAGCCTACCAGATTTGATGTTTTCTTAGGGCATTCACCTTCTTCTTTTTTTGGGAGACTCCTTTTATTTATGTTTAAGATATATTAGTCTGGCGAACGGCTGATCAAATAATAATTGTCTATTAGATTTTGAGAAACTATTCAGTAATTATTGATATTGCTTTGTTTTTAAAATAAATTATTTAATTATTTGTGCTAATCGATATCGAGTCACCGATATAAAGTGTTTTGAATTAGTGGAGGACAAGAACGTCCAGGCCTGTATTCTTTTGGAAAAGTTAGTTTTGCTCTAGCTAACCTCACTTCTTATGCAATTTGAGCGATCAAGGCATATGAACGCAAGGCTTTGCGGACGACATAGTGATTGTCACCAATGAGAAATTCCCAGAGGTAGTTATAAATGTCCTACAAGAAGCACTATCATTTTGATACATGGTACAACACTTGTTACGATTTATACCAACCAAAACAAAACCAAAAAATGAAGAACAATTTTTAAAAAATTGCATATATCAGATATCTTGTGAATTCGACAAATTCTATTTAGGTGAAACATCTAGACCGTTGAAAGTCCGAATAAGTGAACAAAAAAAATATATCAAAGATAGGGAGTTCTTTAAGTCAGGTATTTGTAAACATGATTCATGATTGGGAAGAGGGGCATAATAAAATTCAATGGGATTCGACAAAAATAATATTGAAAGAGCCCAATAATAAAAGACGAAAAATCGAAGAAAGTGCTTTAATACAACTAAATGCAGATAAATGTGTAGCTAGTATTTCAGCCGAATGTAGTCAAATTTGGTTACCAATGTTAGTAAGAGAAATTTCCAATAATCAATTACCTGCGTTATCAGGATAGCATCATAAGTTTTTATCCAGGTTTCTTATGATTTATCATTGGAATAGTTATTAATCGATACACACTTCAATACACAAAATCACCAAACTGAGTTATACATATTTTGAAAACAAAAATAATCATACACAAAAAAGTAACAACAAACGCGTTTTATTAAAAAAATTTCCAAAATAAGCGGAAAAAAGCGCTATCCCAATAAAAACCGTTCCTGGAACGTGCACTTTACTGGATTCCATTTCTAGTAGACTATCATATCGTTAGAATGTCATAAAATAGAATATTTTATTCACATTTTACCAGAGATGTGGTCTACTATGAATGGACCTTAATAAAATTTGACAACAATGTTTTGTAGTCTTAAACTTCAAAATATTATTGATTGTCTAGTTGTCATATTTTTTCGTTGTGTCAGATAGGGACCAAAAATTATTTTATTACTAGTTAATCTTGACAACGGTGTAGCTGGAACGCTACCGAAACGTCGAAATAAAAAATGAAAAACATGATTGTGGTTTGATTCCCAAAAAATAAGAGAAAAAATAATAAGTAATGCCACAAGGAACTTACAGAAGATACCCACTTCTTTGTTTCCATTCTTGTTATGGCCGCAGAAAAGGGTTCCGGCCCAACGAATGGCATTGATGAGCCTTGTTTGGCCATTTCATCCGCTTTTTCGTTGCACTTACGACCCTCGTGCTCCGGTACCCAGGCTACCGCAACATTGCTTCGCTCACCCAGTAAGCTTAGGGCCCGTACACACTCCCATACTAGCATAGAATTGACCTCTACGGATTTGAGTGCCTTTTAAGCGCTGCTTGGCTGTCTGTGAAAATGGCAATTGAACGATATGTTCTCTTCTGCCTTTTAATTTCTTCCACACAGTGGTGAATCGCCGTCATTTCCGCCTGCAAAAATGTCACATTCCTTGATAGGCTTACTGGGAAGGCTATCCCTTGCTTTAGCCCTACTGTACCGGCTCCTATGCTGGCAGTGATTGAGCAACTAGCAAACGGGAACAGTAAATCCCAGATAATCAACGACATCAAAAAACGCCTCGAGCTTCTAACAACATACAACATCAAATACAACATACACAAAGTCGAACGGGACAACATCGGCATTAGGGAAGCCGACAAACTGACCACCGAAAAAACATTAACAATAATAACCAAGAAGGAAATAGTGCTGGCGAAATACAAACTGCAAATCGACAAATGGGACAATGCAATTACTGGAAGGAAAACATACATCTTTAGCAAGGTCAGAAAAGCGACACCATCATTGAACTGGAAGACGACGCAACTAGTAACAGGGCACGGACACATGAACGACTACTATAATAGATTCAATTTAAGTGAAACAGACGGAGCCTGTACACACTGCGATACCATCGAAGACCAGAATCACATTATGCTAGACTGCACGTTACAACAACGACAGATAGTACGACAAACCCTCACGGATAAACTATGACAATGACAAAAACAATACCCACCTACAAACATAGACATAAACGACAAAGCGATAATCGAATTTCTGAATGATTGGACAAACAGCATGATCTTGGAAGATCAGATCACGTAATATTACACTAACTTTACCTTCTTTTCTGTTTCAGAGCAAGAAATTCGGCCCCTTTGGAGTGCAGTTGCTGGGAGCTGGGATGGGTTTTCTTGGCACTGGTTTCGATGGATGTTGCGTGGATACAGGCCGAAAGGCAGGCGGACCATTGCGCTGTGGTGCGGCTCCTGCATTCCTAAGGGAATGCTGGGTTCGGGCTCGGCAGCATAAACACTTCACTTCTCCTACGCCGTCTAACGTCTTTGATCCGTCTGTATTCCAAAAAACATCCGCATGTATGGGTACACCTTTTTTCCAGTCTTCCCTGTTTGGTATAGTTACTTTGAACTTATTATATATCGAAGAAATGATACGTCACTCCATGTTTTTGGTGTCTCTGTATTAACTTTATTTTGTTAGTATTTTCGTTGTATCTTTCCCAACTTTCTTCTTTACTGGAATTTCATTTTATAATTTTCTTTTTCTTCTTATTTTTATTATGCCAGAAGTCTAAAGCTCTTCTTGCTATCCAGGTATTTAGTGTTTGTTTGGCAAAACTTATTGCGATGCCAATT
>CAJUYI010005063.1:0-16638 GCA_910591695.1 Galerucella pusilla
ACAGGTGGTAAGCAAATAATGGCCCTCGTTCTCCCGACATGATGCCTTTTGATTTTTTCATATGGGGTATCATAAAACAAGAGGTTTACTCACAAACCTTAACATCTAGAGAAGATTGTGAGCTAAGAGTGAGTTCGAAATTCCTCCAATTACCCTTTCTGAGATGATGATGAGCGACGAATGAAGGCGTACTGAGAAGGGTTGAAATATGCATTGAAGTTCAAGGGAGCAGTTTTGAACATTCACTTTGAAACATCAGACTATTTTTCTCTGGCTTTTGATTTTCCATAAAATTTTGTAGCATATCTTATTATTGTCACAAATGGTTTAATTCGATTAATTTTTGCTTTAAATGAACCGAATAGCTCCAAATTGTTAAGTATTCTCTTCACAATGTACGATTTCGTCCCCGTCAATCTGGATATCTTACTGCAAATGAAGCACATGTTCTTGTTACAACTTTGCCATATTTACTATGTATTAAAAGCAAATTTACATATTATTTTTTATTTCTTAGTGCTTGTATCAAAATTTTGAACACACCTGTATCTCTAAAAATTTACAGAAAACATTCAATATCTGGATAACGGTGAGGTTTAGGTATAGGAAAGTATACAAGAATTAGCCTCATTACGTCCCCCTGAATGCATTAAAATAGGAAAAATCAGGTGGTTCTATTTAAAAAAATGAATAAATTTGATATTTATGAAGTTGAACTTTGAACACTTTTTATACACACCCTGTGGAAAATGAAAAATTTTTCAACATAGATTCAAATACGTCCGACCTTGTTGAAAGCAACCGAACAGAAACCATTTTCATATCTTCAAGGGTATCCTCGTAAAAAAATAATTCATAAGTGTCTTCAACGGTCAAATTTTCTACAAATAAATTAATAACTCAAAAAGTATGCATTTTTTGAAAAAAGTTCTCCGACAAAAGTATACTAAAATTTTACGTAAATTGCAAAAATGTATTAATATACAGGGTGCTCCATCCAAAATAACAAAGTTATTCAACTACCGATTCTACCGAAAATATTTTAGTTGAAAAGATCGTATACAAAAACCCAAACGTAGAATTTCTCATGATTTTACTATGAGTATTTTGCCAAATACAGATAGTCTTAACTCGTCGTGGGACACCCTGTATATAGGATAATACTTTCGAAGACTCAATAAAAATTTGATTCTACGAGCGGGCGGAAAATTGAATTTTCCACGCACATTTTAGTGTGGAAATAATTTTCCGCACCGTGTGGAAATAATTTTCCGCACCGTGTGGAAATAATTTTCCACCTCAATATATCAAATTAATAATAATAAGATCCAAAATTACAGCCATATTGATAACGACAACAGGTAGACACTTGAAAAATTAAGCAGAATATTCATTATTATAGATAAAGATATGGTACCCTTCGTGCGGGAGTCCGAGTGGCAACATCTACGTATAACAGCATCGCATATTCAAAAAAGGGAAACCGCAACGAACGTATACAAATTGTACATTTAAGAACTGTTAGTGAAGTTAGTGAAGACATAAAATTGAATTGGTAGCTACGATTATGGATAAAATTGTTGAAAATTTTTAATTTCAAGTCATATTAACTTAACAGTTTATTCAAATGTTTATTTTCTAGATTTTTTCTTAAATGGGTCGTAAAAAAAATATACTGTTCGACTCGTGTGGATTGTCCATATCGCACTCGAACGATTGAGCACTTCGCCTACGGCGTCGTCTTCGTGCGATATGGCCATCATATCCACACTAGCTGTACAAACTACTATTTTGTCCATATTTCTCAAGACCACGGAGTTTATATAAGAACTACTCATGTCTCAATTATAAATAGTATAGCACCAGCACACAAAAAAAGTGTCTGACCTAGGTAAGCGACACTTTTATTCCTATGTATTGTAGCAAGCTCAATACGAATTCGGCATCAGAATCGCCTCATCACCCTCCACTTTTTTTTGTGAGTATTGATTAGTAATTCCAAGAAATAGAGCTTCTGACAATATTCATCGATATCTACTGAATATTTACGTAATAATCTTGTATTGGAAATACATTTTTTCCATGTGTTTTGACCTGCTGTATATGAATCTGCAGTTAGATTTGACTCATCAGCCTTTTTTAATGAAAAATGCAGAAATTTATTGTAAAAATCTGGAAAATTACCTTTGTTATAATTTTTGTAGTGTATACCAACTTAATAACTCGAGTTTTCCAATCGACAGAGCTTTTCTGTATGTAATTTGAGTTACTAAATACGAGCCCGTAGTTTAATTCGACCCATATAACCCATGTGCTCTTCTTAAGAAACGTAAAATGAACGAAATAACGGAAACTCGTTCGGATGTTATACGGTATCTTGTTTTCCAGCTTCCGCAGCTTTCTGTCGATTAGCAACTTTGTCGCTGGAGAGTATAGGATTACAAGAAGAAGATATAAGCTATTCCACATTTGTTACAAAGACAAAGGTATTTTTTGTTACGTCTGTGGAGATTTCAAAGTAGATTACGCAGACAAGTGATTGATGGGTTGATAGATTCATTCAGCAGATGTTTCAAAGTAGAAGGATTCAGTCAGCCAAAAACAAATGATCCGCACATCGCTAGCAATGCTTGTCATAAAATGCTGGATCGTTGGGACACTTCGAGACATAACACCGCATTTGAATACAGTATACAAAATGGCTAATACCAGAAACTCAGAAAGACTGTTTTTTTGTGAACTATGAAATATAAGTGCAAAATACAGTATGCGACAGTTTATACAGTAATAAGAACAAAAAACATACGTTATTGCTGATGAACAAATGGATGCGACTTCTATGAACGGTAACCAAGTTGACTACGCATCCATAGAACAGAGATCTGATGGCACACCCGTTATTTCGTTTTTTAAGATGAGCGCATGGTTCGTGGGTCAAATTGGACTGCAGATTCAGCTTCAGTCACTCAAATTACATACGGAAACTTTTGTCAGATGGAAAATTCGAGTTTTAAACTTGTTGTATACCACAAAAGTCATGAGAAAGCTGAATTTTTCGCGTTTTTGATAAAAATTGGGGCTAATGTGTCAAATATAATATTCATATTCAGCAGTTCAAAATACATGTATTTCTGATACATACAAGATTATTGCGTAAACTTTAAAATTACCAATACATTGTCAAAAAAGCTCAGTTCTCTAATCAACTGATCAATACATGCAATTTGAAAAAAAAACTGGAGTACGATAGAGCAATTTTGATGCTAGATTCGTGTCCAGTGAGCCAAAATATATAGGAATACATAACGTGTCGCTTACCTAGGTCAGACACTTCAATTTTTTGTGTGTGTCGGTGAAATCATTAACATTTTAGTCCAAGAGCTAGTAACGCAGGTTTCATGGAGTGTTTGATGCACCTTGAAATTTTTATATTTAAAATATACTGTGTGGAAAAGTAGATATACCTGTGTTGGCTTGACCCACCTTGAGACAACTGGTAGTGCGCATCCTGAAAAGGTGTACAAAAATCTGACCCAAAAAAGTGCTTGATTCAGCAGCCAACAATCAGTGATTGAAAGTTAAGGTAATTTTAAAAATACAACTATTTGGGCAGGCAGTTTTGAAGGGGTTTATATTTAATAAATCCACCCCAAAGTTGATTCTTTTGATACAATTTGAAGTGTTTGATTCACGCTGGAATTTTAACAGCTTCTTGATTGAATACAAAAACAAATAACTACAAAAAGCCAGACACTTTTCCGGGGTTCAATTGCCGACAAACATGAAAATAAATATATGTATTACTTATATTAGAAAGAGATAGGCTGTGCATGTCGGTAGATGCCACCGTTGCTGCGGTCTTTTTCTATGCTCCCATTGGATGTTGGTCACGTGTCTTGTACAGCTGTACATTTAAAGTTTATATTTTGGAGTAGAATTTAGAAAAATTACGTATTTAGATAACTTAAGTTCAAGCTTTTTATTTCTCGAGATTAAGTAGTACAATGAACTTATAATTTAAAATTCCACTATAAGTATTTATTTATTCATTTATTTATCAAAAGTTTTAGACTCTGAAGCCTTAGCTACCTTATAAAATGAATACATGGTAATAATAATAGTATGGTAAATATTACTGGTTCATTTTTATGGAGCATAGAGAAAGACCGCAGCAACGGCGGTGATGGGGGCGCTCTCACTCCATCTACCGTCATGCACACTTGCACAGTCTATTTATTTCTATTATAATAGTTATTTATGATACAAGTGCGTGAAATTATACGACCACAGGAAGAAAAAATGAAAAAATGTGCTCTGAAGGGGTTAAAACACTTAAAAATAAATTTTCTATAAACAAATATATACACAACAAATTCTAAATTCAGGTGGTGTGCAATGCGAAGAGATGCATTCTTCTCGAGGTTCTTCCATTTAAAATAATTGTTATTGATATTTCAAATGTAACAGAAAATATTTCTCACTATGTCACACACTTCTGTCAAATTTACTGTCAGCACAAAAGTTTATACAACAAACGACTAAATTGAAGACAACTCGATAATTACGTAGCTGAAAAAGGGTGCTCAAATGAAGACCCCAAAAAAAGCATTGGTCATTTACACACGCTTTTGGGTGTTATAATGAAAAACCCATAAGAAAAGTGCTGTTCATTTACGCACGCTTTTTAACGTATGTATAATGTATGATTTCACACATTTATTTGGTTCGTAAATGACTGATTTTAAAGGTGGTCGTAGATAAATATTATTTATTCTCATTTTTGCCTGCAATTAAACCCGGGAAAAAGTTTCTGGCTTTTTGTAATTATTTGTTTTTGTATTTAATAAAGACGCTTTCAGAATTCCATCTTGAATCAAACATTTCAAATTGTATTAAAAAAATCAACTTTGGGGTGAATGTATTAAATATAAGCCCCTTCAAAATTGTCTGCTCAAATGGTTGTATTTTTAAAATTACCCAAAACTTTCAATAACTGGTTGTTGGCTGATGAATCAAGCACTTTTTGGGTCATTTTTTTACACCTTATTAGGATGCGCACTACCTGGTGTCCCAAGTTGGGTCAAGCCAACACAGGTATATCTACTCTTTCCTCGACTTCTCCATACAATGTATTCTAAGTAACAAAATTTCAAGGTGCATCAAACACTTCATGAAACGTGCGTTACCAGCTCTGCGACTATTTATTATTATTCATTATTATAATATAGATACAACGCGGGTATAAAGTGGCTGGAGAACTACCGAGCTACAAGTTCAAAAAACAATGTTTAAGCTCTGCACCCTGTTTTATGGCTTTTGTAATTGCAAATGTATAATATAGGTACAGTTGGAAACCACTTATGGAATAAAATTCTTCATGTGATTATTTTTGGAAAACTATAAAAAATGCCGGGATACGTCAACTTTTGAATTGAGTTGTGCCTTATGTAAACATAAATATAAATAAACAGGGTGATTGACGCAAGTAGGTATGCCATAGTCGGTGTGGTTTTTTTTAATGAAACACCCTGTATATTTGCATACTTTTGAAATTCTCTTAATGAACCGATTCCAACAAACTGAATAATGTATGGTGAATTATTAATTATACAGGGTGAAATTTTTATTTTTACAGTCTGTAAACACATACATGAAATAAAAGATGTATTTGATTTCAATACATTGGAATAAATGCTCAAAATGTTCTCCACCTCGTTGTTGGCGATAGCACAGTCTCCTATAGAACTCCTTCTTAACTTCTTAACTCCTTCTTAACCCATTTATTAGGGAAGATTTCATCTAAATAAGTTCTTACCATTAAAGCATAATGGGGTGTTGCCCCGTCTTGCTGGAACCAAATATTTTCATTCGGTAAGCTAGGATCTGTTGCGTTGGGATATGAGTTTGCCAACGCAGGAATAACTTCATTTTAAAGAAAATTTAAATATTTTCCATCTGTCAAATTTCCATCTATAAATATAGGACCAACAATATGGCCTATGATACCGGCCCAAACGTTCACCTTTTGAGGGTACTGAGTATGTGTCTCGCGCATCCAATTAGGATTCTCTGCTGACCAATATCTACAGTTCTATCGGTTTACCTCTCCATTCAATATGAATGTTGATTCGTCAGAAAAAAGAATGGTACCAAGAGCTATCTCATTTCTGTTCAGCTTATTCATCAATCTTTCGCAGAAATCCATTCTACGATCTGGATCGTCTTCTGTTAACTCCTGCACAAAAGTTAATTTGTAGGGATGAAATTTTTCTTCATGAAGACATCATTTTTTTCACGGGCAATTTGACGTGTACTTGAAGTTGGATTCCCTTCGACACTTAACAAAATATCCACTTTCACATCAAGAGTGTTTTTCTTTTCAATGGTTTGACATGTCCAAGTTCTCTTAATTGTGCATGAATTTTAGACACAGTACTGTTCAAGTATAAACTGTCAACACATCAACAACTGACAGAATAGAAAACAATCCACATTACTTACCGATTTTGTCTAATTATTGGCGTTTATAGGCAATTTTTGGGTATTTATGATAAAATTCATGGGCTTAGCAGGTTCTGTTCAATACACAAATAGGTCTGATAATTAGTTAGCTTAGATTTTTGATAAATCCATATTTAGTTAATTCAAAAAATTACCAATATTTCAAGTGTAATAAATTATTAATTTTAAAATTTCACTCTGTATAATTCATAATTGACTATACATCATTCAGTTTGTTGGAATCGGTTCATTAAGAGGATTTCAAAAATATGCAAATATACAGGGTTCTAGGTTCCATTAAAAAAACACCGACTATGGCATACTTCCGTGAATCACCCTGTACATTTAAATTTATGTTTACATAACGCACAATTCAATCCAAAAGTTGACGTGTCTCGGCATTTTTTATAATTTTCCAAAATAATGACGAAGAATTTTATTCCATAAGTGGTTTCCACACTGTATATAAATATATATATCATATTAGTATAGAGACTGTAGTCTCTCTAATGAGCCAATAGTTGAACAGTATACTGGGAAACGCATCGACATTTGACAAAAATCAGCATTGTGAGAATATTTAGAACTAATGAAAATACTCACCCAAAGGAATATAGCATTGATTATGAAAAGATGGCTCCAGGGTAGCGCTGAGTAATCCCAAAATCGCTTGCGGAAATTCTGTTATCAAAAATAATAACAGCACGGCCACTAACATTCCAGAAGTTCTATCCGCTTGTTTGTCTTTTTTAACTTTGTGGTTGATCATCGGCTTTGTATCCTGTTGCATATTGTTTAAAGGAAGTCTATTTTGCAGCAAACGATTTTTTCTTTTTTTAGTTTCCAGTAAAACCAAAACTAATTTCGTCGATAAAAACGTTAACAGTACACACGGAACTAGTTTTATAATAACCGTGTATAACCAAAAAACTAAAATGGAATAAAACTCGTTAACGTATTGAACCACGTAAACAGAGCTGTAGAAAATTTCCGTTTGATTAGATGCTTCATTAGATAATTTTCCATTAACGTCTGTCGTTCTGTTTAACGGAAGAACTTGGTAAGAAAGATACAGTGGAAAGCAGATTAAAGGACAGCATAAGTAAGTACATATAATAACTAGTACGGTTTTTCTAATGTCGCACCAAAATTTAGAAATTGGTGGATTTTTAATGGTTAAATACCTCCATAAAGCTAAAATTACCGTTAAGCAACATGAAACGAAATGGAATAACAAACTGAAAACCGCGTGAAATATCATAAAAATGGCCCAACCGTGAGTAAAGTAACTAGCATACTTCCGTTTCTCCAAATTAAAGTAACCGTGATAAGAAAAAGGAATATACTCAACCATAACTAACAAATCCGCTACCGCTAGTCCTGTCAATATAAGATTCGTCGAGCATCTCATTTCTTTTCGAGTCAAAACGCAAATATTCAAAATATTAGCTATAGATCCCAAAACACACACTATTATACTAAGTGGACCGTGAAGTTCCTCGTAACTTTTCTGGATGCCCGCTAAATCACAGTACTTGTTTGTTGTTACGTTCATTTTTTATAAATTGTTCTTCAAAAAACCGATCACAAACTTTTAAAAGTTCACGCGAAACGTGGTTGCGTTTTCGATGTTTAGCGTGTGCATCGCAGTCACAAGAGAAAAGCTTCTGATTCCGCCGAAACCTGTAACATTGTCGAAATACTTATATTTTGCGGTAGCATGCGCGATACAATTTTCGAGTATGGGTAATTCGCCGATACTTGGCGAACTAATAAAAGTATTGCGTTATGTAGCGTTTTTTTTTTAAACAAAAGATTGTGTATTTGAGAAGTGATAAAAGTTTACACACTACTAATATACAGGGAATCCAAAAGAATTTTCTTATTTCTATGTTTCAACGATAAAAATCATGCAGATTAATTATTTGTTATTCATTTCAAGATGAATAAAGACAAACTATTTTGTTAATCTGAATGCGGAGATAAATATTTCCAAATGTTTCACTTCCACTGAAAGATCGTCTAACGTCCTACAACGTTGTTGACCATATGCTTATTCATTCATAAAAATAGGTAGATTCATTGGAGATTATTTCCTTCCTATTAATTTTGACCAATCGCTATCAAGAATTGGTATGTCAAATATAAATTTTAAGTGAAAAAATTACTTAACAGCTGTCAACTTGGCTGTCAGCAGCTTTTCCGGAGAAAAAAATCGAAAAAATGTCATGCAATGGGATTGTTCAAGAAAAATTTTTTCAGTTGATAAAAAAAACTAAAGCTCATTTTAAACAGATTCCCAAAATTTATGATTTTTCCGCGAACGTTCAAACCCTCAAATTAATTAAAGAAATTGGATTGAACGAAAACGGGGCGTGGTTACCTGTGACGTCACACTGCATATGCTATACCTAACGTTTGAAACGCCGCGAGTCGAGATCTGTGTATTGTGTATATTGTATCGTTTTGTGTAAGAAAAAAAACGATGGACTGTTGACTGTACCTACGGTTTCGTTATTTTATTGTGAAGGGAGTGATAAAAAAGTGGTAAATGAATACTATTTAATTCCCGACTGTCCTAACACATCCAAGAATGCACCAGAAAAATATATACATTAAAACAGTGAGCAGTGGAACAGTTAAATTGAAAGCTTGAGTAGTGCCGAGATTGTTTGACTCTATGGTTTGACTGTCTAAAAAATAGAGTGACAATGCATGGTTCAAAGCCACGGTCACAGAATTTACAAGTTAAGCTCATAAAATAGCGCCTCTGATGATGATAATCTAGAGGAAGAAAATCAAATCAAATGTTTCGGGAAATAGGGGTTCAGGCTTGCATTAAGGTTTATTCACGTTCCAAAGCGATTCAATGCAGGGTCGAGGGGTTCTATAAATGGAAAATGGCTAAAAAGAGAAAATGAACTAGCAATGAGATCGTTCCAAAGAAATCGTAAATGGAAAAAGACGGAAAACCTATGTACGAAGAGTTTTCAATATCCACTAGCGGTCCTTCTTCTACATTTAGCTCGTCAGAATTAAGTATGTGCAAGTTTAGAAAAGACTTCCCACTCCCTCCAGACGCAGGTATGAAAATGTGCAATGTATTATAGATTGTTTTGAAATTTCGATTCAGAAACCAAGTGTGAATTCTTTGTTTCTATTAATGTAGTCCCTCACCATAAAGATAACGACTTCAGGTGAATTTGCAGAATCTGCTTCAATAAATCCAGTATATACTAATTACATCTTTAATAGCAAAAATCACTAACATTTTTTAAAATTTAAAGATATTGCAGCTGGAACCAACTTTCTTATGTGGAACGCAGCGGTGTACAGAGCACAATATGCAATGTGACGTCACAGTCGGTTCTGTCGCTTTTTAAGGGAGCTCCATTTTCAACCTCTAATATCCAAGTAGTGGGGAAAGTTCAAGAGCTGAAAATTTCACTAGTTATTTTGATGATTCAGTTTTACAAAATAACGTAAAGAAAACCGAGAAAATATTTCATTGATAACAAGCCCATTTAACCGATATGGCTAACAATACTCCTATATCCTACAATAATTGTAATTTTGATATTTATTGTAATTTAAAATAAGTTTGGAGTAATCACCGTTCCTAGCTTGAGAGCGATATTGTTTTTATTGATTATTGTCTTATTATTTCAATTTAAAAAAATGTTCTGTTAAAATAAAATGTTTTGACCGGAAATAATCTTACCAAATATCCCTCGTGCATCTAATTTTTCCTGTGGAAAACACTCGTTTCTAAGTAATCTGTTTTAACAAATAGCATTCGCAAAAGTGGAAAAATCCTCTTCTTCGACTCGGGTTTTTAAAACCACTCTCGCTCATGCTATTTGTTAAAACAAATAACTAACAAACTCGTTTTTCCGAATTTTTCCGGAAAAATTAAATGCACCAGGGATATTACCCCCGATAAACTAATGCTGATCACACCACACTATCCAGGTATTCAACGCTATGTAATTGTTTGACCATGAGAGGTACCTACTACTACAGAATGTGCATGCGAGCCTTGACCTAGCCAAACTAAAGTCACGGTTCCGGCACTGAGGCCACTGGCGGGCCCATTGTGCCATTCCTGCTACCTAGTCATCCAGCCCTTCAATAAAGGCCACAACCTTTTTCAGTGGATGCCTGCTTGTGTCCCCAGGAGGCATGACAGTGACTCCGAAGATTCGCCTGCGTAATGCAGCCCAGTGTGGACACTCTAAGAGAACATGAACTGACGTTTCATCAGTCATGCCGCAACTCCTACATAGGGAACTTTCCTCTACTCCTAGATTGTAGAGGTGCTTCCTCATACAGCAGTGCCCTGTTAGGAGTCCTGCTATCTTCCTCAACCTACTCCTTGGTAGTTCAATAGCTGCCCCAGCGTGTCCATCAGTCCATCCCTTCAGTAGGAGTTTGGATTGTCTAGGACCCTGCAGGGCATTCCAATGAGCGAGGTGCTGGTTCCTCAGCCATTTCCTTGTCTCCTTGCGTATCGTTTGTTTTGTATATGGCCATGCGTGTGTCTAGGTTTATCTGCGCACATTCCAAGATAGCGTATATCTCGGCCTGATATGCAGATACACCATCACCCAATGGTATACAGATTTGTGTCCTTGGGTTCCTAGAGTAAATTCCAGCCCCTGCTCTGTCACCAGAGCATGAGCCATCTGTGAACCAGACAGTCCCATGAGGCTGTGTATTCGTCTCTTTATCCCAGGATTCTCTGTCCTGGATCATAGCCCTGTATGGGGTTGCGAAGTAGTACTTGCGCAAGCATTCGTCAGCCGCTCGAGCCAGAACTGGAATATCTTCCAGGAGCCGGAGCCTCTTGACGTGTCTGCACTCTTCCCCTCTTCGCACGTATCCCAGACGCTTCATGCGCAGGAAAGCACTCCCCGCTTCAGCCTCGATCACATGGTGAAGAGGCCGAAGACCAAGGATCACTTCCATCGCAGCAGTTGGTGTAGTCTTCATGCAGCCAGTTGCACCCAAACTGACCACCCTTTGAAGGCGTGCCAGTTGCGATCTAGCCGTGACCAAGGTTACCCTCGGTCACCAGACCAGAGCCGCATATGTGAGCATAGGCAGCATAATAACTCTATAAAACCGTATGATCGTTTTGGGGGTCAGTCCCCACCTCGGACCAATGGCTCTCCTACAGGCCCAATACGTGTTTGTCACCTTGCTTAGGCGACTATCAAGATGAGCCATCCATGTCAGTGATTTATCAAGGATCACTCCTAGATACTTCACCTGTTCAACCACCGGCAGTGGTACTCCATCAAGATTTAGACCCCATAATGTCAAGCGATACATTTGCATTAACAAAAAAAAATGTAAAAGCTACATCAAATTAAATGAATCTGATATTATCGTAGGTTCTGTAATTAATCATACACATGAAGTAGACTTACCAAATCAGTAAGAGAGACAAAAAATGAATAATAACTTGAAAAAAAAGGCGATAGACGACATTTCAAGTCGACCATCTAAGCTAATTCATCCAAATGTCAAATCAATTTATCGAATTAAAACACTCAGGTTTTCAAAATTTCAACACCCTGTATTTCGAAAAGTAAATGTGATAGACCCCTCAATCCTCATATCATTTTGTCCAATTTTACGAGAGGAATCTACATGCAAACGTTGTAATTGCCCTTAACGTTCGAGATGCTTTTAACATTTTTTGCGCAATCGTATTAAAATAAATTCCGAATAAAATAATTTAAATTTCTCCGAAATGAACAAAATGGCAAAAGTGACATTTATACTTCTCGATCAGTTTGAAATATATTTTGCATTTTGGTGAAATTGTTTTTATGCTATTTATTACTTTTCGACATCTGAATAGTAAGTATATCACCTACCGACGTGTTAAACTTAGAAACCAGTAAACACAACCTACCGTCCTGACAACCGATGCTGTAAATAAACAAAAAAAATCAATCGCGCAAAAAAATTATGGAAATAATAGTAAAAATTTATCCGAACAAATTCAAGTAGATCACCAGCACTGCGAATACCAGCTTTGCATAGAATCTTAATATAGCATCGGTGGTTCAGTGGTAGAATGCTCGCCTTCCACGCGGGCGGTCCGGGTTCGATTCCCGGCCAAAGCATATGAATCGCTGCTTCGTAAACGAGAGAGAGACTCAGGAGAGATCACACGCACGCAAGAAAGGCACATAACGAAGCAACGTAACATAACGTAACGCAACGGTCAGATCTTTTGCGTTGCGACACCCGGTCGCTCAAACATAACCTGACGTAAAGAACTAAAGTTCCAAAAATAATCTTTGCTCATTGCATTTGGCACAAATTGTGTATTGTATATGATAGGATAAGGAATTGAATTTAATTGGAATAATCATGAATTGACTAATAGAATAACAACACCCACACTTTTCACAAGTATTTTGTACTGATCATAGTATCATAGAGTTTTGTTCCACTTATTATCTAAGTCACTGTTTTGGCCAAGCCTGTCCTGAAAGTATCAATTTCTACCTGTGTATCATAGATCCTGAAATTGATATTTTCTAATAATATTTTAATTGTTAAAAACTGATCAGCCTTGTGAAAGCTGGAGTTGGAAAGTTCATTTTAAGTATCCCTTCACACTATAAGCTGCACTTCCTTTTACTATTTCCAATTATCGTTCAAGTAAAATAACCGAATCAACTCAATGTTAGTGGTTTTATCGTCAATAAAAACATAACTTCAAATTATGTTGTTTATCCCTATTTGTGAAATTCGGGCAAAAAATATTAATCAAGTGGGTTGGAACAACTGGTTACCGTCGAAAATTGCAATAGCCTTTATTTTACCTTGGTTTATTAAAAATGCTCCTCCTGTGAAGTGACGTTTTTTTTTCTATGATGTAACGGGGAAAATGACTTCCTACAGTTTTCATATAACGCAATATTTTTGCGGATTATCGTTATTTTTGTTGAAAATATGATATTAAACCTGAAATGTTTGGTATATTTCCATGTTTGTGTGTCCAATTATAAACTTCCAGGAATTGTAGTCGTCAAAGTATATCTAGGATTTTTTTCCACTGTTGTCTATTAATAAAAAATTCTTTTGACATGGTCAGAACCTGAATATTTTCGATCTAGACTCTCTTACTAGCTCTTTAAAAGCGGGTACACTAATCTTTTTAAATTTTATCTTGGTTGTAATCCCAACTATAGATCCATCAGTTTGCTATTGCAAACATTTTTGAAACTTTAGTTCTTTACGTCACGTTATGTTTGAGCGACCGGGGGTCGCGACGCATAAGATCTGACCGTTACGTTACGTTACGTTGCTTCGTTATGTGCCTTGCTTGCGTGCGTGTGCTCTCTCCTGAGTCTCTCTCTCTCGTTTACGAAGCAGCAATTCATATGCTTCGGCCGGGAATCGTACCCGTGCCGCCCGCGTGGAAGGCGAGCATTCTACCACCGAACCACTGCTATATTAAAATTCTATGCAAAGCTGGTATTCGCAGTGCTGGTGATCTACTTGGATTTGTTCGGATAAATTTTTACTATCATTTCCATAATTTTTCTTGTGCGATTGATCTTTTTTGTTTATTTACAGCATCGGTTGTCAGGACGGTAGGTTGTGTTTACTGGTTTCTAAGTTTTACACATCGGTAAGTGATTTACTTACCGTTCAGACGTCGAAATAGTATATTAAGTATCAAGAACGGTAAGGGTTGTTTACCGGTCGACAGCAATGTTTGGAGGCTTCGCTACGCTCAGCCTCCAATTTTGCTGGAGACCGGTATTACCTTTAACGTTCGAAATGCTTATACCATTTTTGGCGCGATCGTATTGAAATATTCGAATTTCGAATAAAATAATTTAAATTTCTTCGAAATGAACGAAATGTCAAAAGTGACATTTATACTTCTCGATCAGTTTAAAATATAATTTGCATTTTGGTGAAATTGTTTTCATGCTATTTATTACTTTTTATATTGTTCTATTCGATTCTGTTCATTAAACAATATCAATCTTCTTATTTCTTTGTTTCTTTTGTGTAATGAATGAAGTAATATATTATTTAGGACCACTTTAATGTATGTAGAGGCTAAGACGTAGTTTACTTACCGACGTCTGAACGGTAAGTAAATCACTTACCGACGTGTTAGACTTAGAAACCAGTAACCACAACCTACTGACCTGACAACCGATGCTGAGGCATAGTGAGGCTATGATTTGATACTGATTTCTACTAAATTTTGCTTTATTTTCTCCAGATGTGTAAATCAAAACTTCGCGCACAGTTTAATTCCACAATAATTCGTTTTCTTTTAATATGGAGCTGGGAAAGTTGGAGGTATATTATGAAAAATAACATAAATCGTCCAAAATAATACAATTTCTTAATAATTTCCTGGAATGTATGGCCAAATACTACAACTAAATGAAAAATTGTTCAATTTTATCCTAAAATTGATATTACATAAGGTACCTGTAAAACCAAAAACTCAAAGTAACCTATTTCTGAAATAGTAGATAAATTCATATCATATCATCATATCAAATTGTTTCGGGAAATATGATAAAATATACAATACAATCCTGGACAAACCCCTTCACTAATACGTAATCATGTAACAAATCAACCCACCGGCAGGTAATCCCTTTTTGTATTCTGTCGATCATCTATACTCAACCTTCCATAGATAAACCTGTCGTTGAAGTAATAATCCCTTTGTCAAAATTAATAAACAATCCTTCATGTCAGTACTTTCAACAACCTCTGCGCTAATTTTACAGTTATTAGAAAACTTCTTAATCTGCATAAACAAGCTATTATCCCTAACCGAACGTGCCCATAATCTGGTATAAATAATTAAAGGATCAATATAGTTTCATTATAAGTTTATGTGTAACGGATTAATACCCAACAGACGACTGGCTTCCAGGTATTAACAACAAACTTCTCGATATCAGTGGTGTTAATCATTTGGTGCGAAAGTAAAACGTGGAAAGGGAAAAGTTTCTATTGAATCAGTGATCATTTTTCGAATTCAATTTGATTAAAATCACCAGTTCATTTTTTTCCCTAGTTTCCATCTAGACCATTAGGAGTAGTTTCATCACAAAATCAACCCTATTAAAAATTCAGCAAAACTGCATACTGAAGTTTAATAATAGTTATTCACGTGATTAGTGGGATATGGACTTCATTAACGCACGCATGTGAAGTTTTCACGACGAGGCTGTAGGCCGTAGGTAACATCATTTCTCCCGATTGAGATATCCCGGCTAAGAGACTCTTCTCAAGGGTTTATTCGGATCCAAGTTAATGTCACACTAGGATACCAGAGGGTTCAAGACTATGAAAATTGAGGGCGCCACTACCTTTTTGTACGTTGACGAACAAAGAATTTAAATGAAAAACCAACTAAGGTGAGAAAGGTAGAACATCTCGTAGAATTTTAAAGTAAAAAGATATAAATTAAAAAATGTAGAACGTGTCGTGGGACACACGGTAGAAACTTTAGTTCCTTCTAAGCGAAAATTGAATAATACATCTGACGTTATAGATAAACAATTAGCATATTCCTCGGTGGTCGAGTAGTAAGCAAACCAGACTCTCACGCGGTAGACCCAGGTTCGATTCCCCGTGAAGAAGTTTTTTTTATAGTTAATTTTATTTTTAAATAATTATTCTGCTTGATATTAATAACGACAACAGCAAACCAGACTCTCACGCGGTAGACCCAGGTTCGATTCCCCGTGAAGAAGTTTTTTTTATAGTTAATTTTATTTTTAAATAATTATTCTGCTTGATATTAATAACGACAACAGGTAGACGTTTAAAATATTTAGCGGAATATTCATTATTATAGATAATGGTACGGTACCCTTTATGAGGGAGTCCGACTGGCAACCTCTACTTATAACAGCATCGTATATTTAAAAAGGGAAACCGTAGCATTATACAAATTGGCCATTCAAGAACTGTACGTTTACCCACGTTTACCGTGAGAGTTTGGTATGTCTACCACTCGACTACTGAGGTTTATACTAGTGTAACGTCAGAAGTATTAAATACTTTTATAAGAACTGACGTGTATCGGTAGTCCCTTAAATACCCACTTCATTCTGTTTTTAGTAT
>CAJUYI010005064.1:0-16631 GCA_910591695.1 Galerucella pusilla
TACTTGTGTAATCCAGGAAGGTTCCATAAGAAATTACGTGATCTGTATATACATATAACACCATCGCATGTTTAAAAAGGGAAACCGTAATGTTATATACGCTTATCACAAAAAATTAGTGAAGACCTAAAATTGAATCGGTACGATTATGAATAAAATTGTTGAGAATTTTTTTTATTTCAAGTTGGTTATATTTATTTTACAGTAGTAGTTTGTGCAACTAAGTGTGGATATGATAGCCATATCGCACGAGGACGAAGTACGTTCGAGTGGGATATGGACAATCCACACCAGTCGAACAGTATATTTTTTCTACGACCCATTCGAGGAAAAATCTAGAAAATAAACATTTGAATAAACTCTAAAATAAATAACTTGAAATTGAAAATTTTCAACAGTTCTTAAATGTACAATTTGTATAACATTACAGTTTCCCTTTTTAAATATGCGATGCTGTTATAAATCGATGTTGCCAGCCAGTCAAGAAGGGTACCGTACCTTTATTTATAATAATGAATATTCTGCTAAATATTGCAAGCGTCTGTCTGTTGTAGTTATCAATATTGAGCAGAATAATTATTAAAAAATAAAATTAACAATTGAAAAAAAATTTCTTTACGCGGAATTGAACCCGGGTCTACCGCGTGAGAGTCTGGTATGTTAACCACTCGGCTCCCGAAATTTATTATAAGTCAACCTCAGAAGTATTACATACTTTCATAAAAACTGACTTTCATCGATAGTCCCTTAAATACCCATTTTATTCTGTTTTTAGTATTTGTTATTAATTTATAAGGTTTATTTTATTCAAGTTTATTATTATAAATCAATATTCTTGATCCAGTGGTTCTGGGAGAGACTTTTTTTGAAAAGTTATTTTGACGTTTCTTTAAATTGAAAAAAATATGAGTGAGGAGTACTTAACGCGAATGCTGATTGGTGGATTTCATATACGTTCTAGGATGTATATGAAATCATATACGTTCAGTTAACCGATATGGCCTACATTTCCATTCTCTAAACTGTGCAGGAAATGAATAATATACATGTGTGTGTAGAAAAACTACTATTTCAACATTAAATGGAACAAAAATTAAACTGTAGAATGTAGTATTGGAAGAAGGACAAAACCATCTTCAAACTGCAACCTGAGACATTTTCTTAACACCATGTTGATATCAAAAGAAATAGATTCATTTGACAACTTTGTTACCTTTTGAATTCCTAATATTTTTTTTAATCACAAGGATTATTGAAAAATGACTCAGACTCATTATAATACTTTCCAATACAAAATAACTTATCATCTTCCTTTACAAACTTATCAATTAAAACAGCACGTCCATTTTGCAGTAAACAGCAGTTTTCATTAAAAGCTAATTTTAAAGTGAAATTAGATAATTTAACTTTAAAAATTGAATTGTTTTTTTTAATTATTTGAGGAATATTACTGTCTGTTGTAACTTCTTCACCATTATTATTGTTTTCTTGTCCAATACGATTACAAAGTGACTGTAATGGATAAGGGAAATTTTTTAATTTCCTCATGAATTTGGAAAATGCATGTTGCTTCACCTTTGAAAGCACTAAATATATCCAAAGGACCACAATTCTTAACATCTTCTGATATATGTAAAAGATTATGAATATTATATGTGATATATTCCTTTCCAAAAAATAATGGAACTTTTTAACAAGATAATTGAGAAGTGAATTTGAGTATTCAATATCTTCCAAAGTTTGTTTTTTATCATACATACTAATCGAATAGCTACTGAAAGTGATAAAAAATGGGAATAGCTCCTCTTATCAAGTATATTTTTCAATATAACTGGACCCAATAAAAATAACCGAAATTCTGTTGCCTTCCAACGTTCAATATAATTTAAACTCCTAGCTTTCGTGCAAAATCTGATGTAACATAACCAATTGTTGCCATGAAGGAATTATCTAGTTGCTGGATAGTTTCTTTCTTTAATGGAACTTCTTTATTACCTTTCAACCATAATGTGATGATTCGTTTGGTGACCCCTAACAATATAGGATATTTTATATATTTTAACCATATCAATGTACAATTTAACTCTTCCAAAACTGTATGACCATTATGGTGTTTTTGATGGGTTTTTTCTCTGAATGTTTTATCTGATCGTTGTTCATCATTTAATGAAAGAAAAACAACTTTATCCCTCCATCCATCCTTACATATACACTTCGTACAACTATAATATCCGTTATGGTTTTTAACATTCAAAATGAAACCTCGAGCTGGAGCATCACAAATAAAATTATTTACTGTAATTTGATAAAGTTTGCCATTGCCATTCTACAACTTTCAATTCATCTACTAAATATCCCACATAGCATTGAAAGAAGATTCATATGCCAGGTATGTGCCTTCAACGTCCCGTAAAAGATGTTCGTTCCGGTACATGATTAGCATATGCTGTCCACATACTTTTGAGCACATCCCTGTACATACATCCATAGCAAGTGCTAAGAATTTTAGATTCAAACTTGTTTTTTTCCGTAGATCTTTCGCATATGATACGCACATACCATAAAAGTCCACCTTAAGCTTTCTGTTAAATTATATAATTTAGCATATAATAATGATTTACCATTAACTAAGATCATTTTCACTACATTCAGCGCATATGCTAAGTATATACCTTGAAGAATATCAGAAGTATTTCATTTCACAGATATCCTAAGCATGTGATATGGATAGGGATTATCAATCAGGTCAGGTAACTGAATAATGTATGGTCAATTATGAATTATACAGCGTGAAATTTTTATTTTTACAGTTATTAAACACATAAAATACCTGATTTATTTGATTTTAATACATTAAAATAAATGCTCAAAATGTTCTCCACCTAGTTGTTGGCAGTAGCACAGTCTCCTATAGAACTCCTCCTTAACTTTGTTTAAAGTTTAACGTGAAATATTCCGTATTTCTGTAGTTATCCTGTCTTTGAGGTCTAGAATGCTATAGTTGGTTGTGTTGCATATACGTTGTTCTTGAGATAACCCCACAGAAAAAATCTTACTGCGTAAGGTCTGGCGATCTAGCTGGCCACTCAATAGTACCTCTTCATCCAATCCATTTATTGGGGAAGATTTCATCTAAATAAGTTCTTACTATTAAAGCATAATGGGGTGTTGCCTCGTCTTGCTGGAACCAAACATTTTCATTCGGTAAGCTAGGATCTATTGTGTTGGGATATAAGTTTGCCAACGCAGGAATAACTTCATTTCTAAGCATATTCAAATATTTGTCAGTTGTCAAATCAAATTTCCATCTTTAAATATAGGACCAATAATATGGTCACCTATGATACCGGCCCAAACGTTCACCTTTTGAGGGTACTGAGTATGTGTCTCACGCATCCAACTAGGATCTTAGAACAGTTGTATGACTAACATTATTTTCACGGGCAATTTGACGTGTACTTGAATTTGGATTCTCTTCGACACTTAACAAAATATCCACTTTCACATCATCTTCAACGAAGTGTGGTTTTCTTTTCAATTGTTTGACATGTCCAAGTTCTCTGAATTGTGCATGAATTTTAGACACAGTACTTTGTGAAATATTAGGCAATTCGGGATACCTGTGATTAAATAAGTTTGCCACTTCAACTTTACTTCTGCAGTTATCCCCGTACCCGATCATCATTAAAATCTCAATTCGGTGAGTCTCAGTTAAATATTTCATTGTTATGTCGACAAGGAAAGAGTGTTTGACAAAGATTTTACTTTTTCAGTATAAACTGTCAACACATCATCAACTGACAGAATAGAAAACAATCCACATTATTTACCGATTTAAAACAATCCACATTATTTACCGATTTAGTCTAATTATTGGCGTTTTCAGGCAATTTTTTGGTATTTATGATAAAATTCATGGGCGTAGCAGGTTTTGTTTAATATACAAATACGTCTAATAATTAGTTAGTTTAGATTTTTGATAAATCCATATTTAGCTAATTTAAAAAAGTACCAATACCTATTTCAAGTGTAATAAATGATTAATTTTAAAATTTCACCCTGTATAATTCATAATTGACCATACATTATTTAGTTTTTTGGAATCGGTTCATTAAGAGGATTTCAAAAATATGCAAATATACAGGGTGTTTCATAAAAAAAAACACCGACTATGACATACTTGCGTGAATAACCCTGTACATTAATTACATTTATGTTTACATAACGCACAACTTAATTCAAAAGTTGACGTGTCTCGGCATTTTTTATAATTTTCAAAAATTTTATTCCACAAGTGGTTTCCACACTGTATATGGACCACCTTGTAGTACAATTTGAAGGACTTAAAGGCTGTCAGGCAAAACTTGTAAACAAAGCAGATATTTGAAATAAGCATTATCCAATCTCCACTTATGCAAATAAAGAAACATTATTTTTTAGGTAGAACTTAATTATCATGTAGAAGAGTCTGAAGTACCCCTGCGCCATGTGTTGCAATTCTGTCTCAAGAAATTTGTAAGTGAAATACTGATATCTAGAGATATCTAAATTATAATTATACAAAGATACATTAATTTCAGGGTATTCCCAAAGATATAATCCCAATTTTATGTTCAAACTGTTTTCATAATCTTTGGTTATTCTACATGTTTAAAAAAAGAGCAATGGCTGTTGAAACTTGTTTAGAAGTAGATGCTACTCCCGAAAATTATGGGAATCTTGCTATATGCAGAACATGTCCAGAACAGTGCTATAATTTTTATCAGCCTGAAAGGGATTCTGAAATTGGTGTCTTATTACAAGGCATGTTTGCAAATGACCATTCAACAGTGAGTTACATTTTATTACAGCTATGTACCTACTTCATATAGTGTATATAACAAACTTGTAGGATATGGTACCTCTCAGAGTGTGCTTGAATTGTAATATTGTTTTAAAAAAAATTTGTGATTTCCACAAAAAATGTATTAATGCTAAAAAAATCATGAAGAAACGTGCCATTTTGAATGAGAAATTCAAATTTAAAACTACCGCTTATGTTGGTTCCCGTACTCAAAAGAACCAGTTGCCTAAAGAAGAGGTGATTAGAAAAAACAAAGAGTGAGTAGATTAACAGAAACATACATTTTTTGTATACTCGAAAAGTATCAAGTTTATCGTGCATATTTATGGAAACCAAGTTATAGAGCGTAAAATTTGCTATGAAATTCTGTGGTTCAAAATGTAAAAATTCCCATCCCTGCAGCCACAGCGGATGAATAAGTAAAAAAAAAGATAGAACGTGTTTAGTTCCTTTAAAGCAAAAATTATGTGATACATCTGACGTTATAGATAAACAATTTGCATATTCCTCGGTGGTCGAGTAGTAAGCAAACCAGACTCTCACGCTGTAGACCCGGGTTCGATTCCCCGTGAAGAAGTTTTTTTTTATTGTTAATTTTATTTTTAAATGTTTATTCTGCTTGATATTAATAACGACAACAGGTAGACGTTTGAAATATTTAGCAGAATTTTCATTATTATAGATAATAGTACGGTATCCTTCATGAGGGAGTCCGACTGGCAACATCTACTTATAACAGCATCGTATATTCAAAAAGGGAAACCGTAGCATTATACAAATTGGACATTCAAGAACTGCACGCTTACCACAAAAAAATTAGTGGAAACATAAAATTGAATTGTTAAATTTTCAATTTGAAGTTATATTACAGTTTATAGAAAATTTTATTTTCTAGATTTTTCTTAAGTGTTTCGTAGAAAAAATATGCTGTTCGACTCGTGTGGATTGTCCATATCCACACTATTTGCACAAACTACTAATTCTTTCAAAATGAGCCCTTTTACATTTAAAAACAACCTGCCAAATGTCAAATCAATTTATTCATCCATTTTAAAATTATCGAATTAAAACATTCAAGTTTTCAAAATTTCAACACCCTGTATTTCGAAAAGTAAATGTGCTAGACCCCTAAATCCATATCATTTTGTCCAATTTTACTAGAGGAATCTACATACAAACGTTGTAATTACCCTTAACGTTCGAGATGCTTATACCATTTTTTGCGCGATCGTATTGAAATAAATTCCAAATAATAGTAAAAATTTATCCGAACAAATTCAAGTAGATCACCAGCACTGCGAATACCAGCTTGGATTGTCCATATCGCACTTGAACGATTGAGCACTCCGGCTACGGCGTCGTCTACGGCGTGCTCAAACTTCGTCCTCGTGTGATATGGCCATCATATCCACACTAGTTGCACAAACTACTATTTCTATCAAAATATGCCCTTTTACATTTAAAAACAACCTGCCAAATGTCAAATCAATGTATCCATCCATTTTAAAGTTATCGAATTAAAACATTCAAGTTTTCAAAATTTCAACACCCTGTATTTCGAAAAGTAAATGTGCTAGACCCCTTAATCCTCCTATCATTTTGTCCGATTTCACGAGAGGAATCTACATGCAAACGTTGTAATTACCCTTAACGTTCGAGATGCTTACACCATTTTTTGCGCGATCATATTGAAATAAATTCCGAATAAAGTAATTTAAATTTCTTCGAAATGAACGAAATGTCAAAAGTGATATTTATACTTCTCGATCAGTTTAAAATATATTTTTTCTACGGCCGTGCGTTTTAACCTACTTTCCCGCACGCATTTTAGTTTTGAAAGTGTCACTTTCCCGCGCTAGTGCGAGAAAGTAAAATTATGCAAATTTTGACCTTATTAGATAGTCTTTTACTCCGGAAGTTATAACCATTGTTACAACAGGTGGATAAATATTTACGAAACAGTCCATCAAATAAAATCTACATCTTTCCTAGCTTTTTGTTGCATTTTTAATTTTTTGAAAATATAAAATAATGAAGATATTTTGATATTACCCTGTACATCCTTTGAAGTAGTGTCACAAAACAACTTTCAAACCACCCGGGTTTGATATAAGGAAAATAATCAAATGAAATTATATCATCTACAAATGACTTAAAACCGTTGCCGTCACCCTCATCGTCATCTTTATGTGACCTGCAACCGATGCCATCTTCATCGATGTCATCTACTCACCAGTTAAAACCAAATAACTCCACTGGACCGGCAATTTTAAGTAATTTACAGAATGCAACAAATTGTGTTTCTAAGGGCCGGTTTTACAAGAAAGATTTATACTAGGTATAGTTATACTGGGTATAAAGTTATACCAAAATTTATACCTAGAATAAAATTAGTTGGTTTTACGATGCTTTTTTACACCGATATAGCAATGCTTGGAGTAAGAATTACTATACCGATGTAAAAAAGCATCGTAAAAGCAACCAGTTTTAAATTAGGTATAAATTCTGATATAACTTTATACCCAGAATAACTATACCTAGTATAAATCTCTCTTGTAAAACCGGCCCTTATTGTAATATTTATAATAATTAATAGTTTTTGGTTGAAGTTTTGTATATGTATGTTGAAATAAAATAACTTTTGGAAAATGGGTTGGTATCCTTTTTTGTATATACGGTCGTAGAAAAAATGTTCCCAACTCATGTGTAAAGTGTCTTTCCCGCCCTTGACCCCTTGCCCGAACTCCGCTCCGCGTCTTTCGGGTCAACTGCAGTCGCGTGCGGGAAAGTATCACTTTCCGCACTTACCAGCACTGCGAATACCAGCTTTGCATAGAATTTTAATCTAGCATCGGTGGTTCAGTGGTAGAATGCTCGCCTTCCACGCGGGCGGCCCGGGTTCGATTCCCGGCCGAAGCATATGAATCGCTGCTTCGTAAACGAGAGAGAGACTCAGGAGAGAGCACACGCACGCAAGCAAGGCACATAACGAAGCAACGTAACATAACGTAACGGTCAGATCTTTTGCGTCGCGACCCCTGGTCGCTCAAACATAACCTGACGTAAAGAACTAAAGTTCCAAAAATTGAAAAAACAGCTGTTTTTCAGAGGCAAAATTCTAATGCAATTTATGAAGCAATGTAAATCATTATTTGTCTTTTAATAAACTGAAAGCAACAAACGCGGTTTCGATCTTATTTAGTTGCTGAGTAATCTAATTGTTAATAAACATTGAGTAAAGGAAATAGTCATTGTTAGAATGAATATATATGCCACAAAAAATTGTTTAAACTCACAATAATGTTTTACACATACTATAATAGGGAGGCGAGGTCGCTAAATGGCGACATTCTCGAGCGCCGTCGAGACCTATCAAAATCGAAAGATGATGTAAGAAAAAATTCACTCGAGTGCGTCAGATTTTCGGAAAGAGTTAGTTTAGGTTAGGATTAGATTTTCTTCACCGTCAAAATGACATATTTCTAACATAAATAACAAAAACTACCCCTTGGAGATTAGCTAAGTCATTTTGCTTACTGTCGGGCATTCGATTCATCTTCAGGATACTTATATATGAATTTTAAGTTGCTCCGTCATTTTATTCACCGTTAAAATGACATATTTCTAAAATAAATAACAAAAACTACCCCTTGGAGATTGGCTAAGTAATTTTCCTTCCAGTTGGGTATCCAATTCATCTCCACGATTGTTATTCATGAATTTTAAGCTGCTCTGTCATTTCCTTCACCGTCAAAAAGACATATTTATAAAATAAATAACAAAAACAACCCCTTGGAGATTAGTTAAGTTATTTCCCCACCAGTCGGGCATTCGATTCATCTTCAGGATACTTATTTATAAATTACAAGTTGCTCCGTCATTTCCTTCACCGTTAAAATGACATATTTCTAAAATAAAAAACAAAAACTACCCCTTGGACTTCGGCTGTCATTTTTATATTAGTGGAGTAAATGAATTATCATCACTTTCGAAAGGAATTTCGATTCAACTATCAATTTCAAATTGTGTCATAATTGTTTTTTCTGTGAAAATCACCAGCATCCAATATAAATGACTGAATCTACCCCTCAAACCACATCTAATGATTTTTATTCGGGCTAAATATTTTGTGAATCCTTAAGATACTTGGGTTGTTGTTCTTAGCTATTTCATTATTCTCTGCGGAGTGAAAATGATATTAACGACGCCACTGATCGTTCGGTATTGTTCGGCAAATGAGTTACCAGCTTTGGGTTACCAGCTTCACACCGGTTGTTAAGTATGCCCCAAGGAAGCTCCCTTTAAAAAAACTGACGATTTCGGCGTGACGATAAGTTACGACAAATTTTTGAAAATGCAAAAAAAAGTTCTCTTGAAATACTCGAGCACGTCAGATTTTCATCTCGGTATCCTGAAAGCATATTTTCTCAATCTGACAAAAATGTTGGTGGGTTCTCTTGATCTGACCGAAAAAGGTCTGTATTACATGTTTATGGCACGTTCCTCTTTTTTGCTTCAATTCTTCACTTCGTTTTGCTTACGGTACGTCCAAAAACAATTTGAAGATCAACAGGCTATTGAATAATATAAATAAATGAAACTGTACATGTTAATAATACTCTTGTATACAGATACGCGTAACTTTTTCCGAGTCCACGAAAATTGTCGAAAAGCTTGAGGAAAAAAAATTTTGAGATATAATGAAAGATACATAATTTAATCATCGTTGTTTCATATTAATTTTTTTTAACTCCCTCCGTTTTCGAGATATACTCAAAAAACCGGAAGTTTGAGTTTTCATGATGCTTTAAGTCCAACAGTCTTAACTTTGGACAAAAATGTAAGAAGACCTTTTTTGTGTAAAATAAAATAACCATTTTTTATTCAAACTTTTTTTTGTAAAATGTATCGTTCGCGACTTCTATATATGCCGCAACGCATTTTTTGGAAGACGAAATGGCTCCTCCATACTTCCGGTCATGCGGAAACCGGCAGATTTTGTATTTTTAGTAAGTTTCAGATTATATTCTTCAAAATAGAAAAATAAAAAATCGCGCTCGAGAATGCCGGATCAACGTTTTTTTTACAAGTTCGCGACCCTATAACTCGGCGGCGTCAAGGACTTATCGTCAGATCAGTTTAATTTAGTCTTAAGACACTAAAATCAACCCCCAATATCTCAATCTGACGCGCTTGAGTATTTCAGACTATCGATTTAAATTACTAATCTGATCGTCTATCCTAGGTGCGCGTCACTACATATAGAGCTAATACTTTCCAAAGTTGTTCTATTAGGTCTAAGGTATCTCTCATATCTTAAAGATATCTAAGATATCTATGCGGTTTTCTATTTTAATTAAAATCTGAAGAAACCCACTTAAAAGAATTGGAAAAACACAACTTTTGGCTTTTGGCCGAGTTATTGAATCCCAAACTTGATCTAGGCAAACGATCAACAAGCTAACGAAAAAGAAAATACCGACATGCAGGTACGATTCAACCTCTAGCCACGTATTATAATCTGTTCTCTCGCCGCTATACTCAGCCATACCCTCCCCTCGGAATTACAGCGCCGAGAGCCTTCTCCGCGCACATTCTCTCTTCTATTTGATTTAATGGTTATGAAAGGTAGGTTTGTTGAATAATATCTGGGAACTATGCAGAAGGACCTGTATGACAGTATTTTTTTCCGTTATATTGCTGTCCGTTTGCCTAAAATCGTTGATCAAGTTTGGGATTCAATAGCTCGGGATTAAATGGTCCGAATTGAACATTCAAAACGCCAAAAATTTTGTTTTCCCAAATCCTTTGAGAAGGTTTCAATTATAATTAAAAACCGCCAGCAACATATAGGTAGGAATATTTATCAATAATTGTGCCTTCAACAATTTATTGATACTGATAAGTATTGTTTTCTTTATTTTGTGTCTAGAAGTTGGTGGCCAAGGAGACCTACAAAGTTTTCGGATCGGAATTTAGGAGGAAATGAAACAATACTGAATTATTTTCGGATTATTTTTGTTTTGTCGTTATTTCAAGTTTTCGGTAGTTCGATAATATGGCCGAAGAAAAAGTTTACATCAGTGACCTGTCATACCAATGGAAAAAAAGAAGTGCCTAATCTACAGAATTTTCGGTAAGTTTAAAAATAAATTTGTTTAAGAAATAACTAATGTATATTAATTGAGGTTATCAGTTTTTTATGTAGAATTCGCCAGTTTTTGTGCAAACGTGTTTTTATTTGAACATTTTATTAGCCTCATTTCATGCTACTAAGGTAAAATTTCTACCACTTTTTTAAACTAACGTCTGAGTCAGTTAAACCGAACAAATTGTTGATTAAATCATTGCACATGATAGCTGTAACCTTCTTGTATGTGTAAAAACATTATTATAAGTTTAAACAATTTTTTGTGGCATATGTCTTTATTCTAACAATGTCTATTTCTTTTACTTAATGTTTATTAATGATTAGATTACTCAGCAGCTAAATAACGTATTATGAGACAAATAATGATTTACATTGCTTCATAAATTGCATTAGTATTCTGAAAAACAGCTGTTTTTTCAATTTTTTCACTTATTCATCCGCTGTGGCTCAAAGGATGGGAGTTTTTACATTTTGAACCACGGAATTTAATAGCAAATTTCACGCTCTATAACCTTGTCTCCATGAATATGCACGATAAACTCAATACTTTTCGAGTAAAATTCGAAAACATGTCGAAAAACAGGCCCATTTTTGGTTGTTTTGGCTATAAACTGTTATGGTTCAATTAGCACAGCCTAAAAACCAGTGGAGGCAACGGATTATCATTAACCATCATATGTTCAAGGGATTCCATCAAAAATCTCGCCTACTGCTTTCACATTCACAAATTTTGCTTGCAAAACATTTCACCTTATATTTGGTCAAGGATTACAGAATAAAAATATAAGATGTTTGTAACGTTGTAATGATTGTTTTATTTATGAATTCTGTAAATGATTAGAAGTGTTTGGTGGCGAGCTTGTTGATGCTGGGAGTGACCTAGAAACAGCTGGTAATGGTTCTTGTGTTGGAACCTGTTGTACTGCTGGTTCATCTGTGTATTTAGTTTCAGGAACTACCACTCTGTTGCTGTTAATGTCTGCTTGTGTATTGTGCAGATGACTGAAGTTTCTACGTAGAATTTGGCCTTGATCAGTTTGAATGATTACAGATCTTGGTAGACCTTCGGGCTTTTCTACCACTCTTGCCCCTTCCCATTGGCGATGAGCAACTTTGTGTCTGACTTTTTCATTAATTTCAAAATTTCCTGGCTGGTCTTTTATAGTGTGTTTATTACTTAGCATTTTAGGGATCTGTGATTTTGGTACTATAATTTTATTTCCTTTGAAAATTAATCCTTTGAGATAGCCCAATTCTTCTTTAAAGTTGAAATAGTGTTGTAGTTCTGTGGGAAGTTCACTGACTTTTTCTGGAAATCCTTGTATTATTGTCTGAAGTAGTAACTGTAAATGTGAATCTTCCTTTGTAGCTGTAACTAACTCCTATTTTGCGTCAAGTGACATAGGTAGTATTACTGCAACTTTCAAATTTTCTTCTTGTTCATATTTCAGATTAGATGCATCGCAGTCTCGACTAAGAAAGTCTGCTAAGGGTATTTCTGTGCCCTTTTTAAATATGACCTTTGGTGCGTATGGTGCAAGATTGAATATTATGCATTGCAATCTTGCTGGAGCAGATTGTATGTTTTTCTTGAAAATTTTCTCAAGTGGCTTATGGTCTGATTCCACTGTCAGTTCTTTACCATAAACATATTCGTGAAACTTCTTACATCCAAACAGTATAGCTAGTGCTTCTTTCTCGATATGTGGATAATTGTCTTCAGACTTGGCTAACGCTCTTGCTCCATAGGCTATTGGTTGTCCTTATTGAAGAAGTGCAGCACCAAGATTTTTTGAGCTTGCATGCGTCTACACTTAATGTTACAGGATTGTTTACATCATATAGTCTTAATACTGCAGGACTTTGAAGAACTTGTTTTATTTTGTTCAAAGCTTCTTCGTGATGAATTTCCCATATAAAGCTTGTATTTTTGTGTTACAAATCTCTCAGTGGATTTGTTAGGTCAGACATATTCGGAATAAATTTATTTAGGTATGTGATCATTCCTAGTAGTCTCTGTAGCTCTGTTTTGTTCATTGGTGTCTTCATTGCCTGTATAGCTTCTACTTTTTCCGGATCTGCTTCTAGTCCGTCTGCTGAAACAATGTGCCCAAGTAATTTTATTCTTTCCGATTCAAAGATACATTTATCTTTATTAAGTTTGAAGCCTGATTTCTTCAGTGTTTTTATGACTTCATTTACGGTTTCTTGTAGTTCTTTTTTACATTTTGCATATATAAAAATGTCATCGATTGATACTCTCACATTTTTAAATTTACTGAGCAAATTTGTTAAAATTACTTGGAATATTTCAGGTGCTGATGATACTCCAAACGGAAGTCTCTTTAAAGAATATCTCCCCCATGGGGTAGCAAAAGTTAATATTTTTTGTGTTCTTTCTGAACGTTTAATCTGCCAGAATCATTTTGTGCAATCTAATAATGCAAAGAATTTAGAACCTTTTATATCAGCTGAAATTTCCTCTATAGTAGTGAGTGGACGTAGTGGTGAGTGTAGTAGTGAGTGGACGTCTCTGTATGTTTTTGTTTACATCTGATGGATCTATACAGATTCTTATTTTGCCTTTCTGTCTTACAATTACCATAGGACTTACAGAAGGGGTAGGCTCTGTTTCTGGTTTGATGACATCTAATTTCACCATTCTGTCAAGTTCTTACTTCACCTCATCTCTTATGGCATGTGGAATTCTTCTTGATGGTTTAATTTCAAGTTTTGGATTCTCAATTAAGTCAATATCATACTTATAATTTTTATAACAGCCTAAACCTTCGAAGATGCCATCTTCACATTTATTTTCCTTCAGTGTTTTCACCCTTGCAATAATTTCTAACTTTTCACATGTATCAAGTCCTAGTATCGGTGTAACCTTTTCTTCAACTACCTGAATATGGTGTTGTTATCTTCATTTTTTATTTTAGAAAGTAGCTCTGCTTCGCCTAGAACTGCCATTTTATCTTCAGTGTAACTTATTAAATTTTTTGTTCGGCTTGGTTCCAGACTTGCCTTCGTAACACGTTGCATTGTGCTCCTGTATCTAGTTTGGCAATAAATTTCACGTTACCAACTTGTATTTTTTCTGTCCAGTCTTTCTTTTCTCCGGAACTTATAGTTGATATGTACACCTCATCTTCAGAACTATTTGAGTTTTCTTCTACTGTATTCACTCTATTTTTCTGTTTGGGATGTTTCTTCTTACTGCGGCACATATTGGCAAAATGACCATTTCTATTGCACTCAGTACACGGCTTGTTAAATGCTGGACATTCTCTACATTTATGGCTTGTATCACATCTTTTGCAGTCAAAATATTCGGTGCGAAGTACTCTTTAAACTTGTTATTAATGATTTGCAAGTTATTTTTGTCTGCGTCGCTAAGGTTAAAACTGTTGTAAATTTCCATCGCGGGTCCGTTAAACTATAGGGAAACACGAATTTTTGACTGATTTTGCGAAAAATCGATAGTACTTACCTACCTATTTTGAGAATAATCCGTCAAAAAATTTGCGGGTTATACACAATTTACAAAGAAAAATCCAAAAAAAGATTTTTTTTCGCCACTTGAGCCATCACTTTTTGGCATGATATTTCATACAAAAAACAGTTTAAATGTATTGCTCTGAACATGAAAGTGATCAGCAACATGTGTTCTCGCTATTCATGAAAAGAATCCAGTTAGATTCTTCATAATATTGTTTAAATTACCACTTTTATAAATATATATTTGACAGGCAACCAGTTTGGATATAAATAATTTTAAAAATAATCAACCTACAAAACATAGAACAAAATACAATACATGACTATTAAGATACCCAATATCCAATACTTTGTAATCTGCACATCAAGTTATTCCAGAAAGGGAAGGGAATATAATATAATTGGATTCACCCTTCCCCTTCTAGAATAACTTAATTATTCTAGAAGAGGAAGGGTGAATCCAATTATTATATACCCTTCCCCTTCTGGAATATCTTTTGAGGGCAAGGCATCTGCCTTGCCCTCAAAAAATATCCAATACTTTGTAATCCACATTAAGTTATTCAAGCAGGGTGGAAGGGGGAAGGGGGAAGGGTGAATCCAATTATTATATTCCCTTCCCCTTCTTAAATATCTTGAGGGGAAGGCAAATGCCTCCAATTATTTGTAATCCACATTAAGTTATTCTAGAAAGGGGAAGGGTGAATCCAATTATTATATTTTTTTCCTCTATGCAATAATTAAATATTATTTTAAAAATATCATGATTCTCACGCAATCGTTTACAGCTGGCAACCATGTCACACATTACGCTAGAGCTTCTATGTCATTTGTCATTTGATTTAATTGTTTTCATACAAATTTGTAGCCTGTCAAATATATATTTATAAAAGTGGTAATTTAAACAATATTATGAAGAAACTAACTGAAATGTTGTTATAATTAGCGAGAACACATGTTGTTGATCACTTTTCCGTACAGTGCAATACATTTAAACTGTGGTTTGTATAAAATAGCTAGTCCAAAAGTAATGGCTCAAGTGGCGAAAAAAAATCTTTTTTTGGATTTTTCTCAGCAAAATATGTATAACCCGCAAATTTTTTGACGGATTATTCTCAAAATAGGTGAGTACTATCGATTTTTCGCAAAATCAGTCAAAAATTCGTGTTTCCCTATAGTTCAACGGACCCAGCGATTGCATACCACTCAAACTGTTGTAACCACTTTTTCCAGCATGTTGATTTTTCCAAGTCAACTTGTAGGTTAGCTGGTGGCTTTATTCCAGATACTGCATCGCTCGTAGCCATTTTACAACTTTCTCACCTATTTTCTTTTATTCAACGCGTTTTTCTATAAGTCTGACACCATGTAACGTTTTAATTATTGTTTTATTTATGATTTCAAAGAAAATATGTAAGCGGTTGATGTGACATACGAAAACTATATTTTGGATGATATTTCAACGATCATCACAAGTTTGACACTAGGTGTCTATACTTTACAATGTTTCACTCCAGGGAGGTTTGATTCAAGTTGCTGTCCCGAAAGGACGCCGCTCTCATACATTATGTTTACGACTCGCTTTTGTTGTCAATAACGAGACCGGTAGATACCAGAGAAGTTCGAGAAGCTTATTTTATTTTACGCTATACATGGGTAATTAGAGAAATATATATTTAAATTAATAGGATTCTTTATCACAAAGGTTTATTTTCAAATATTATTCAATTCAAAAAATGTTCGGAGTATGAATTTGAAAAGGTAAGTAAAAAATAAACTTGAATTTTTAAAATGGATCAATTCACAGTTTTTATTCAGCATCTTAGTAATTTTGTGATACTAATTGATAATCTAGCAGATATTTATCACAAATTCAATTAAATATACTCATCAGCCACCAGAATAATAGGGCCACTAAATCTTAAATTTTGATCTTTAAATAACGTGTATTTTTTGGATTGACAAGGTTGAAACAGGTAGCAGCTGCAGGATACCTTTATTAAAAATTGTTATAAATGTTGTAAAATACTAAGTTTGGAGTTTGGTTTATGTGTTAAATTTAATCTATTGTCTTTCAAATCTTTCAATATACATATATATATATATATATATATATATATATATATATATATATATATA
>CAJUYI010005065.1:0-16628 GCA_910591695.1 Galerucella pusilla
TGCAGCTTCCAGTGTTATTTTAAATATTTAATTCTGGTATTAATATGTTTCTAGATTCTTATTATCGCGGTAATATACGTCATTATGACATTGAAAATAGTGTCAAATCGCACCAGTTATATGACAGTTGTAGATAAACTACTATTTCGTCTTTGTTACATAAATAACTCATACCTCTAAAAGTCCATATGAAGAGCTGTGCTTTTCGATATAAAGTCTATAACCTCTTGTTATCATTGCGTTCTCTAACTGATATAAATTATGAATAGCCTTCTCTACAACACACAAGTAGATAATAATAAACAACTCTTAAGCCAATCATAACTTCTTATTTTACCTCTTCCGGGTCTAGCCAAAAGTGAAGTCAAATTCGCCGAATACATATCGCTAATGACATAAGTTGCCGAAAATGACAGTAAAATGATGAAAAACCTGGTTTTATTGCTCGATTTTGGTTCACGTCCAGCTAAAAACATTCAATAATCACTTGTACAGTACGAGCAAGAAATAAAGTTATGCAAAGCGTTACTGACAACACCTTGGGTCTGTTGAACGTGCTGTTAAGGAAGAACGAATTTAAAGAGGTGTACAACGAGCATGGGGCTTATATCGCCAAATGGCATTTCAGTTTATTGTTTATAATCTCTTTATTCGAAAAACTCACAAGCCTACATTTATAAGACTTGAGTTGAAGCAAATATCTATCAGATAGATATCGCAGAATAATTTATTCTAACGCTTTATAAGTTTTGAAAAATATTTTTCAAAGACAGTGACCCTTCAACTAAGAAGCAAGAACTACTTCCCGGGCTATAGGCACCGACGGATATTGAATTACTCTTCAAAGTCAAACGGGGTTGATAGAGTTCATATGATAACCTTTTTCTACGTCCATGTCTGTAAACGTCAAAAATCGAACTGTCAATATTCCTTGTAAGTTTTTCATTTCGTGTGTAATGGGTTACTTACAGCTCTTGTTACGTAAAATACTATTTTGGTGTGCGTCATCGATTGTTAGAAATGGAAAAAAGGCAGGTCTGTGATTGATCCTAATCAAAATATCACAATACTGAACCGTTTAAATGTTTTACAAACGTTGACCCGAATCTTTGACTTAAAAAATGTGGTTGGTTGAGGTTAAGATTACGCGCATGCGCGACCTATCAGTCGGAAGAAATTACAACATTCAAAATAGGATTCAGACGTACCTTTCGTATCGGCAATGTGTCTTACGTCTTTTTCTAATGCCCCACTGACAGTTATCGTCAGGTCTGTTTGTTGTTTACGATTGATAATTGTTTATGGAAAGTGAATATTATTAATCTTATTATTATATTTATTCGAATAGTACAAAAATATACCTAGATACACGGAGAAACAGCATTTTGAAAGTTCTCAAGTATTTTCAGTTAGAAAAAGAAGCTGGTAATTATTAATTTCATAGCCTTTTCAAATTTGGCTGAATACGATCCTGATGATTTTATTTATCAAATTTAAGGTAAAATATATGTCAAAATAGCAAATAAAATAAACGACATACCCAAAACCCGGATATACGACACAAACTATGACGCACACCAAGAAGGCCATTGAATATACTACATATCTACAAGATATTTAATGCCTACAATTCTGGCCTATAGCCCGGAAAGTAGTTGTTTCTTCTCAGTTGAACGGACAATGTCTTCCAAAACTAAAGAAGCATTAGCATAATTATGATAATTCTGCGATATACCTATTGGTAACGCGATTTATTAAATACTACAATATTTCAGGAAACTGCAATGAAACTTTATGAGATACTTTTAGCGAATCGTAAAATTGTCTACGTATCCGTAACCGTATACCTTTACGTATCGATTTACCTTCACCGCAAATTATCATTTAAAGCAGCATCAAACCATACGTATACGAAACAGATGACGTTAGGCTTTCTAACCTCAAAAAATGCCTTCACTTTTGTTTATGGAAATTGGTTTCAATTACCAAACTGCTCCAAATGAAATAGACATGTAAAATAAAACTTCGAAAAATTAGGTTGTTTTAATGACAAAATTGACATTATTAACAACTGATAGGTATGGTTGGAATAATACCCTTCTTGGTGTGCGTCATCGATTGTGACGTATATTCGGGATTTCGGCATGTCGTTTATTTAATTTGCTATTTTGACATATAGCTAACCTTGAATTTGATAAATAAAATCATCAGGATCGTATTCAGCCAAATTCGAAAAGCTTCTTTTTCTAACTGAAAATACTAACTGAATACAACAAACTGGTAAGGAAAGTCGAGAGAGACTCCTGGAGGAAGCACTGTGAGGAGATAGAACAGACTCACGAGTGTGCCAGCTGCAGAAGATGATCTCCAAGGACCCTAATCAGACTATACACTTTATCAAAAAAGATAACGGACAATATACTGGAACTGGGAAAGAAATCATGGAAGAGCTACTTAAGGAACACTTCCCTGGATGCCACCGCAGAACTCTCCAGCAACAAAACTGGATCGACCACGATGGGCATCCAGGATAGACTGACGAACAGCGAAGGCAGTGGTAGATGCGGAGATCAATATGCATACAGAGAGAGAAAATCAACCGAAGCAGCATTACATCAACTCATAAAAAGGGCTGAATACGTGCTGGAAAACAAAGAGGTATTGCTCGCAGCCTTTCTTGATATAGAAGGAGCTTTTGACAACACCTTCTATGAATCTATAGCTAAGACGACGAGGAATTCTGGGATCGATGCAACAAGCTGCAGGTGGATAGACTGCATGCTCAGAAGTAGGCTCATAGAATCAACTCTGATGGGGCAGACAATGGCCGTACGTGCAACCATGGGTTGTCCGCAGGGGGGAGTACTATCCCCGCTGCTGTGGAACCTGGTCATCGACGGGCTCATCAGAACTCTACACAAAGAAGGATTTAACACCATAGGATATGTAGACGACCTGGTAATTCTATCCCAAGGTAAATACTGTTGAAATATTATCATTTTCTAGGTTTTTACTTCACTGTTTACTAGTTGTTATGTACTTGTTTATAATATATCAAAAAGATACTTGTCATATATATTTTTTAAAGTTGTCATCAATATAATTTTATTTCAAACCTAAAATCTTTTAATAGAGTATTTCTGTGTTATTGGGTATGCTTCAACAGGTTATGGGCCCAGGAACGCAATAAATAAATATACCCCAATTTTTGTCATCACAGATTTAGTTAAAAAAAAATGGATTTTACAAAAGTACAAATTGGTCTTTTAGAAGGTAAATCAAATTGGTCTACGTGGAAATTTAAAATTTGCACATTACTTAGAGGTATTATTGGAGCTCTTGAAATTGTAGAAGGTACACTGAATGAACCTACAACTTTAGCAGAAAATGCTACAGAGGCAGAAGGTATCAAGTACAAAGAAGAGTTGAAAGAGTATAAAAAAGTAGAAAGCAGTGCAATGATTATCCTAACAACCAATATGACCGAAGATACTTTAAAGAAAATTATGAGATTTTCAACAGCAAAAGAAATATGGCAAGAATTACACAGACTATTTGATGGTGCAACAGAAGAAAAAGTTTATGATCTCTGTTTAGAATTCTTTAGCTTTGAAAAACAACCAAATGACGATGTAGCTACACATATGTCTAAGCTTAAAAATATTTGGAATGAATTGAAATTAGCAGTTCAAAAAGAAAATGCAATTGAACTACCAGAAGTGTTGCTAATTTGTGAAATTTTAGGAACATTACCAGACAATTATTTCTCATTTAGATCTAGTTGGATGTTAATATCCAAAAATAACAGAACAATAGACAACCTTACGAATCAATTGTGTGTTTATGAGAAAGCCTTGAATGAAAAGGATAAAAATAAGGTGAATCAAGAAGTTCTTTTTACTGGTACGTCTTCGTATCTAAATAAAAATAAGTTCAAGAATTGGTATTGCAAATATTGTAAAGAAAAAGGTCATAAAGTTAAAATGTGTCCCAAATGGCGTGCTGATGGCAAACCCCCTAAGCCAAGTGCTACAAATCACATTACATTTTGTCCAGAATTATTTGCTACTTATGAACCTTTCACAACAGCTCATCAAGTGATAACTGCAAGTGGTGAATCAATTGAAGCCCTAGGAAGAGGAACAATAATTTTTGAAACATTGGTCAATGATAAAAAAGACACACTAACTCTTAGTGATGTTTGGCTTGTACCAAAAATCAAGAAAAATTTGTTTTCCGTTCTCGCTGCTCAAGATAAAAAACCGAATAGTCAGTTTATCTCCACAGCCACAAAATGTTTTCTAAAAATTGATAATATAGTTGTTCTTGAAGGTTACAGAAGCCAAAATTCCGGATTATTTAAACTAAATATAAATACTATTACGAAACTACCTGAATTGAATAGCATATCAAATCAATCTCAACTACAGTTATTTCACGAAAGACTAGGTCATCAAAACAAAAGACATGTGAAAAACTTAATAGAAAGAGAATTTGGAATCAAAGTATATCTCGATAGCGAAATATGTGAAGGATGTGTGTTTGGAAAAGCCAATCGAAGAAAATTTGGTACAAGAGAACATGCAACTCTACCTGGAGAACGTATTCATACAGATGTATGTGGTCCATTTTTAAATTCTATGTCAGGGTTTAGATACTATGTTTTATTTAAAGACGATTTTACTTGTTTTCGTGAAGTATTTTTTATCAAACATAAATCAGAAGTTTCCTCTAAGCTGCAAGAAATGTTACTTCAGATAAGAGCTGCAGGTCATACAGTGCAAGAACTGCTTTGTGACAATGGAGGAGAGTTTGATAATAAAGAAGTTAAAGATATTTTAGCCAAGTATGGAGTAAAACAACGCTTTACTATGCCGTATACACCGCAACAAAATGGTTCTTCAGAAAGAGAAAATAGAACGCTGGTAGAAACAGCTAGAGCTCTTATGCACTCCCATGAAGAAATTCCTCAAGGATTGTGGGCTGAGATGATAAATACAGCTAAATATATTCTTAATCTCAGTGGTTCTTCTAGAATAGAAGGAAAATCACCAATACAATTATGGACTGGAAAGAAACCAAGCCTTAAGCATCTTAGAATTATCGGAACTACATGCTATGCTCATATACCTAAGCAACAAAGGAAGAAAATGGATAAAAAGGCCATGAAAGGTATTTTAATTGGCTATGATGGTATAGATGGGTATCGCATATGGTGCAGAGAAAATAATAAATTAATAAGATCACGCGATGTAACTTTCCAAGAGAACATTCTCCCAATTAAAAGTAATTTCAAATTAGAAGTTGATCAACAGGAAAATGGAGAGACTCAAGTGGAAAATCGAGACGTTGCGGATAATGATATTCAAACAGAAGAAATCTCAAAGAAGACTGAATTTATAAGTCAAGACGAAGATAATGATGATGGTGAAATCGAAAATTCAGAACCGCTAATAGATGAAAGAAGAAATCTACGAAATAGAGCATTAATGAAACCTCCACAACGTTTTGAAGACTTTGTAATGACTTCTTTAGCTAATATAACTGAATCCTTAGAACCATCTTCATACAGAGAAGCTATAAACAGCTCTGAGAAGGAAGAATGGCAAAGGGCAATGCAGATAGAGATGGAATCTTTACAAGAAAACCAAACGTGGACTTTGGAAGAACTCCCAGAAGGAATTAAACCACTTCCATGTAAATGGGTTTATAAAGTGAAGACGAATCCTGACGGCTCCATTGATAAGTATAAAGCTCGACTAGTCATAAAAGGTTTTGCTCAAAAAGAAGGCGTAGATTATGATCAAACATTTAGTCCAGTTGCGAGATCTAGCACTATAAGACTTTTACTTAGTGTTGCAGCAAATGAAAAGTTGAAACTCACTCAGTTTGATGTATCAACTGCTTTTCTTTATGGAGAGCTAGATGAAACAATATACATGCGTCAACCTGAAGGATTTAATGATAACTCTCAAAAGGTTTGCAGATTACACAAGAGTCTATATGGGTTAAAACAGGCGCCTAGGTGCTGGAATCAACGTTTTGTTAAATTTTTAAAGGAATATGGATTTATGAAGAGCGAAGCTGATCCTTGTCTTTTCGTAAAGCTACATGGAAAAATCAAACTTTTACTTGCTTTTTATGTGGATGATGGCCTGTTAGCTTCTAATCATCCTGAGCATACTGCAGATTTTGTTGAAAAGCTGACGTCTGAATTCAAAATTACCCTCAAACCTGCTTTATATTTTCTAGGTATAGAGATATCTACCAAAGACAATGGTTCAATAAAAATACACCAAAAGTCCTATACTAAGAAAATTTTAGAAAAGTTTGGCATGGAAAATTGCAGACCAGTTTCAACACCTATTATTAAGGACTATTCTCAATCAGGGAAAGATCAAGATGAATCTCTAAATTTTCCTTATAGAGAAGCCGTTGGTTCATTAATGTATCTCATGGTATCTACAAGACCAGATATATCTTATGCACTAGGAGTTGTTTCTAGATCGTTGGAACATCCCAGTAAAGAAGATGTGATTAAGGTGAAACGAATATTTAGATATCTCCAAGGAACATTGGATTATGGAATCATTTATAAACCAGACCATCTGCAAGGAATTATAAGAATATACAGTGATGCTGATCATGGTGGTGATACACTCACTGGTAGATCAACATCAGGAATTGTTTGTATTTATGCTGGAGGTGCGGTATCATGGTTAAGTCAAAAACAAACTTCAGTAGCAATTTCCACAACCGAATCAGAAATAGTTGCTGCAAGCGAGGCTGCTCGCGAAATAGTTTGGATTAAACGTCTCTTGACAGAAATAACTAACTTATCAGCTGTACCAGAACTTCATATTGACAATGAACCAGCATTGAGGTTAGCTCAAAATCCCGAATTCCATAAACGTACCAAGCATATTCGAACAAGGCACTTTTTTGTACGGGAATTGGTATTAGAAGGAGAAATTGTTGTTAAGAAAGTACATACTGAGCATCAGTTGGCTGATATGATGACCAAAGCTCTTCCGAAACCTAGATTAGTACAGCTTTGTACAAATATAGGATTAAACTAACTTATTGAAGAGAAAAACCACTCAATGAGGGAAAGTGTTGAAATATTATCATTTTCTAGGTTTTTACTTCACTGTTTACTAGTTGTTATGTACTTGTTTATAATATATCAAAAAGATACTTGTCATATATATTTTTTAAAGTTGTCATCAATATAATTTTATTTCAAACCTAAAATCTTTTAATAGAGTATTTCTGTGTTATTGGGTATGCTTCAACAAATACAACAGTACAACCAGAGACAGACTCCAGATGGATTTAAATGTAGTAACAGGCTGGACTTTAAAAGAAGGGCTTCGCATTAGTCCTTCAAAAACACAGATAATTGCGTTCACTAGAAGAAGGAAGAGGGAAGGACTTGGCACTCTGACGCTTCAAGGTGAACCAATACGATTGTCGGATGAAGTAAAATATCTTGGGGTTATCCCAGACCCAGGCTTAATTTGGAACCGACACCTTTAGCACGTGATCAAGAAAGCAGAGGTGACCTTCATGGTTGCCAGACGCACTTACGGCACTAAATGGGGACTTAGACCAAGCATGGTACACTGGCTGTACAAAATGGTTGTCATTCCCAGGATCACATATGCATCTCTGGTATGGTGGCCAAAGATCAGACAACCCTCTGCTATGCTACAACTAAGCAAGGTCAAAAGACTTGCATGTATTGGCATTACAGGGGCAATGAGGACTACTCCTACAGCGGCGCTGGAGACAATGCTAGATTGTCATCAAAGATTGAAAGGAGCTTGAGGAAGAGAACGCACCACCCCTTAGTAGAGCGAATGAACTGGTATACAGACGGATCAAAAAATGAACTCGGCACTGGAGCGGGCATATACAGCAAGACGAGCAAATATGAAGGAATCGTCTTGCTAGGAAAATACGCCTAGGTATTTCAATCAAAGGTCTATGCAATACTTGCATGTGCAAGGGCAAATATTATGAGAGCCTACAACAACAGGCAGATCAGGATCTACAGAGACAGTCAAGCTGCCCTTACAGCATTTGAAAGCTATAGGGTGACATCTCGGCTAGTATATGAATGCGGCGAAGAACTAAGAAGACTGGCGACTCGGAACAGTGTAACACTGGAGCGGGTCCCAGGTCACAAAGGAATGGCAGGCAATGAAAAAGCTGAAGAACTCGCAAGAGTAGGATCGTCAACTCTGATGAACGGACCCGAACCTGCTGTGGGCATCCCCAGATGCTTAACGAGGTCATGGTTAAAAGGGTGGGTGAAAGAACAACACAATAAACACTGGAAGAATACGACCAGGCAAATACATGGGAAGAAATTCATAAAAGAACCGTCAGAAAAAGTAGCGAGGGAACTGCTCTCAATGAGCAGGAACAAACTGAGCACCATAACGGGGCTACTTACGTACACTTTCCCACAAAGTAGCACCTGAACAAAATAGGGCTGTATAACGGAGACCTTACATGCAGAAGATGCAAAAAGGATACCGAAGTAGCTCTGCATATACTATGCAACTGTGAGTCGCTGGACCACAGAAGGCAGAAACTGTATGGCAGAACCCAAATGACTCCAGAAGACTTCTACAACCAACCAGCAAAGAACCTGTATGATCTAATTCAGGGAACGGATTGGCTGAATTGGTTGTAGTCAGAACACTAGGAGTATCCACAATAAGCCCAGGAGGCTGAGGTGGTACCGGCGAAGAGACGGCTCCTTTGGAAAAAAAACTGAAAATACTTGAGAGCTTCCAAAATGCTGATGTTTTTTTTACATTATATAAATAAATACAACAATAACACTGATATTCACTTTTCATAAATAATAATTGACCATGAAAAACAAAGTACAGAGCTGTCGAGAACTGTCAGTGTGACACTAGAAAAAGACGTGAGACACATTGCCGCTATGAAAGTAACGCCTTCATAGTATTTTGACCTACGGACTGATAGGATGCGCTTGCGCGTAGACTAAATATCAACCAATCAAATATTTCTAAGTTAAAGATCGGGTTTAACGTTTGTAAAACATTTGAACGGTTCATTATTGTGATATTTTGATTGGGATTAATCACAGACCTGCCTTTTTTCCATTTCTTCCTACGTACTATGTTAAAAAGACATTAACAATCGATGACGCACACCAAGAAGGGTATTATTTCAACCATAATATGTTAGGATACGTTTACGGATATGACGGTGGATCCGTAACGATACGGAAGGCGTTAACTTACCGAAACCACCGTATCTATTCTGCGCATGCGGATATATGAATACGTTTGAAATTTTAGAAATGCTTATAGTGTCTAACTTTGTCCACCACAACAGCTCTGACCACAATGACTTCTCACTATACGTTGAAAGGGTGAACGGTCAAACATTAGTTAAATCCGGCTCTGCGTTGCAGAGTGGATCGTTCTCTCTTCACTGCAAGTTTTAATAAGACGGAAATGTTGTCGACATCGCTTTTTATCACTTGCTCGCACTATACTTTACTGTTACCTACTTTGCTTAAGAAGAATCGTTATTGTAAACCAAGTACAATCAAAAAACAATCTTGTATACGATCTCACTCGAAATCTAGGATGCCATATGTTTGGCAAAGCTATTAATAAGTATAAAAACGGTCCCACTATAACTACCGTAACACCAATTGCAGGCCATACCTACAATGTAAAATACTTTTAATTTTCAATAAATATTCGGTCAATAATACATAAATGACGCTGCTAGGCTGTTAGACTTGAATCGGTTACTAACTGACAGACATTTTGACGTACTTATTACCTGCCATTGAAAAGGTCTTAATAGAGCCAAAGCTTCATTGAGTCGTCTAGGAGCGTGTGTAACGAAAGCTCCGCTATCGGCGAGCGTTATGAATGAAAATTCCACATATTTGAATCTCTCGTATGTTAATTCGACGTCACCCATGAATAAATCTGCTTTCTGAAACATTTTAACGATTACGCATGTGCAATAAAATAATATCACACTTACTCGTGTGGAAATTAATCCAATGACTCCACCAAAATAACCGTTTTCCGTATCTAGGGTTCCTTGGAGTTTTTCGGGGGGATCAAAGTAATGAAATCTGGAAAAAAATTATAATTTTAAGTAATGGAAATGGAATGAATTCACTATTTCGGTGACTGTACATATTTATGAAAAAATTTAATTATAAATTGACATTCTTCAACATCAGAGTTCGATCCCTACCTTCAGCCCTCTTCGATTGACGGGTACAAGGTATAACCACCAATATTTTAAATCGGGAGTTTAAGCTTGTGATATGTCGTTTAAAAGGTCTTGATATTAGGTTCGTTCCAACCACCAGTAATGTTCACAGTAATATCAATAATACACATGCGCAGTGGGAAAAAATCGTTCCAACCACCTTATATTAAATTACTGGTTCAGAAATCTCGATTATTATCAATTCTCTGTTTTATCCCGTTTGTGGACCAGAAAAATTACCGTTCGAACGATTCTTGTTTGATAGCGATTATCGAGAGTTCTGAAATTAAAAAACATGCGCATTGGCAACATTTTTATCTTAAACTGTCAAATTTCTTTTCTATGGAAAGTGTAAATAGGATATGAAAGTGAGTTTTCAGTTTTCCAACTGTTTTGAAAATAGTGTGCACCGTTTCTTACTGACTGTATCTTAGTGTAGTCGTTGATAAAATTTTAAATTCTGATTATTTGTGCATTTCTGGTTATATTATATTATTTCCATGAAAAGTTTAATAGGTAGATGTGTGCATCAGAATCGATGCGACCACAGATTATAAAGAGAACAGGACCCGTATCTTTGAACGTTCGACTAAATGCACCAACGTATTTCATGTGATGGGAATGGATTTGTTTTATTCGAGCAGTATCTTCGAAATCTCGAATGTTCGACTTGCAAACGAATGAATTTATCAGTCGTAGCCATAGAGTAATAAATAAAAGAGAGATGTTGAACATGTAGCGTTCTGTGGCACAAAGTTACCACTAGCGCCGACCTTGTCGACTGGCATGACTAACATACAAGAGGCGCGCTTTTTGAATTTGGAAGTTTTCAGTATACGCATAATATTGTATTAGTAGGAGTAGGAGAATAAAAAAACCTCTGCTAGTGAGAAATTACTATATTAAAACAAACAAAAATAAAATATTGAAGATAACAACACAAAAATAGTCAATAAAAAAAAAACACAAACACATAATGAATTTAACAAACAGTTAAAATAAAATAAATCTAATACATAAAAAACAGCCTTAAACAAATAATCAAACAAATCACAAATTCAGTCTTTAGTGAACAAGCTAGGTTTCATTTTTCATACAATAAAATAATAAAATATCCAAAATAAAACAAAAACAATCAATAAAAATGAAAAAACAAAAATCAAATAATTCTAATAAACAAAAAACAACCTAAAATATTCTGGTATATGAAGTATAAATGTCATTTCATATTATTACATACCAGTTTTCAAGTCAAGTGAATAATTTTTTTTAACTTCTTTTTTTCATACTTTTTTTTTGTGAAGTAGTTTGAAAACTTCTGTATACATCATCATAATATTTTCTGATTATTAATTTAGTTGCCACATCGAGTATAGTACTTCTAATTTCATCTAAATGTTCAGCACAAGTGAACCAATTAAAAGGTACATGTTTCAATAAAACCAGCTTAACTTGCTGTACTATATTTGAAATATAACCCAGCTTAGGTAAAATGAAATTAATTAAATCATGTATAATTGTTAAAACAAGGATAACATTTTTAGTTACATAAGTTAATCTTTCTTTGGTATCACTATGCTCCTTGAAAATGGTGAAAAGGTGGTGAGGTTCTCTAATATCGGTAATTAAATTAGCAGCACATTCTTTGCATGTTTTGATTAATTTAATTTTTTTTATCAAAAACCCAGCTACATATGCTGCACTATTTGTTTCATGCTGGTCTATATCTAAGTTGACCTGTATGTTTGGCAATTCTAAATGGTTAAGCTCTTTTTATCCAAACTATCTAGAGGAATAAAACTATTATTACCGTCATTCTCTAAAAAGTCTTGTAGATTATACAAGAGACCACCCTCATCTTGCTCACAGTTACGATTACCTGAAGCACTAACCAAGTTATTTAATACTGAAGTTTTAAATGCAGATATAAATTGGTATGGATTAGGGTTAACGTTTTCTGCACCAAAATGGCGTATGGATGCAAAGGCATTTTCTAAAGGATGTTGGTTTAGAGATCTGGTCCTTAAAAACCTAAACCCCAGCCTTTCACACTCTTCCCATAACTGCTTGGTATCATTTATAGTTGTAATCCACCCAAATTTGAATGGCATTTTAGATTTAATTTGTTCTCCAGAAATAAACTCCCAACTATTAATTTTTGATAAAAGTTTATTCCATAGTTGTTTGTGGAAAGACTTCTTAGATATGCAAGTACGGTAAGGTTTGCCAAGTTCTTGTTGAACATCTTGGTGCTGCACACTTATACACTAATCTACCGCTACCTGGAGGCATCTTCAAGCACACACTAAAACATAGAGTAATAAATTATTTATTACTCTAAGCACTGAAACACCACGGTGTATTATCTGTAAATACCACTTTGTCCTCGATTCGACTTTTTAACACTTTTAGAAAATTTGATTGTCTGCAAAAACAAACGATAAAATTAAAAACATTGTTATCATTATTTCAATTTTTCAACTTACCTATGATGATAATAAATATTGATATGAAAAGTTACTATAAATAAATGTATTTTTAACCTCAAATTGAAATAATATTGACAATTTTCATGTGGTAAGAGGTGGGGTTTGTTAGTTCAGTTAGTCGATTGATGCGCCATACTCCCCTGGCTGCGCACAAACTTTGTGCCAGTATCTTCCATATGTTTTAAAATCTCTCTTTTATTTATTACTCTATGGTCGTAGCAGTCCCACATGGGAGTAAGCGAATAGTGTCTTGCGCAGAACGTCAGAAAACCAAAAACAAATAAATATCAAACATGTGGATATAGTGGATATAGCGTGCCATAGATAGAGAAATCATAGCGATATCATACAAGTTTTTTGTTAAATAATACTACTGAAGAAAAATGAACGCAGATGAAGCTTTTATGCATCAAATAATTGATGATTTGCAATGGCTGAAGATACGACAAGAAGGTTTTCCGATAGAAAAGATCCTTTTACATTAAATAATCGGCAATTCTTGGAATTATATGGGGTGGATAAAGAAACTGCCCGTGATGAATTCTAAAAGAATATCTTTTTGGGCCATATTGCCTTTACGTAAAAGAATGACAAAACAGAATAATAAGAAACCAAAAGCTACATGTAATCTTCTTCCTCTCACGTGCTTTTTAAAGTACTCTCACACTATTCTACAGTACACTTTACCTAAAAAATGACACATAAGATCTACAAAGCTGTTCGCCACTGTGTTTGGAAGATATTGCTGTTTGAATTTTCGAGTACCGTTCGATTCGTGTGAAATCATTCGTACTAACAAAATCCATTCGACGTTCTCGCGAATAGTCGAATGTTCAAAGATACGGGCTCTGATACGAATCCCGATAAAACATCAAACGATTTTCAGCTCCGTCGTCAATGACCTTGGACTTTTATACTTTGGCAGGTTTATCTGAAACCGTGAAAGGAATGCAGTCGAAAACGTTCGACATTGCCACGTTTAACTATAAAAAAATAGAAGAACTGATTATGTAGTGATAATAATTATAAATGGGTCTTTTTATTATTAACAATATTAAAAATATGATTGAACGTTAATTTCATAATGTGCTTGTTTCCTTGGATTTATTCTATTAACATTATTTTCCAATTTATGAATATTAAAAGAGAACACTTTTCCAAATTTGTTATGGGATTCTTGAAGCTCTGGCAACGTTGTACGAAAACCATAATGACCACACCCTCCGATTACATAATTGGTGATTTTTATCGACCAGCTGACTTCTTATTAGCAAGCGCGTGCGTATGTTCTTCCCTCTCACTTCGTCAATTGACTGATATTGATTTATCCAGTGGTGTTCGTATTGTCAGTTACCTTTGTAATTTCAGTTTTACTTGGTAAAATAGGTACCGTACGCCATTTGTACGTTTGACAGATAAACGCCATGTTTTTCCTCGCCTCTTACCGACGCCCCGTAGCTACAGATAAACTTGCCAAACTATAACTCGGTATGACCGCGATGTTGCCAGTTTAAAATATTTTATGAATTTCTTACCAAATTGCACTGTTGACTCGGAGACAATAACAATTTCTAGTGCCGGATCTAGTTTTTTGGAATTTCCCACTAAATCTTTAAAATTGTGCCATGAATTAAAACAATAATCATAATCGAATAAATATTTATATATTTACTTAATACCTATGTACATTCTTATGATTTGCTTTAAATAGTCATTACTCTTGGGAGATCAATTAATAAATACATTTTTAGAAAACACAAATAATTACAAAAATCAACTAAATTTTAGAGTACAGATAATTCTTAATTTATTTATTATCAAAGGGAATACAATATACACCTTGTCAAGAAAAAATGAGTAGAAATTAATTTTTTTTTTATCCCTAACTGACACAACAGACAATCAAAAATTATTTTTGATTGTCTAGTTGTCAAATTTTTTCTGTTGTGTCAGTTAGGGATAAAAAAATTAATTTCCACTCATTTTTTCTTGACAACGGTAGCTGGAACGCTACCGAAACGTTGAAATGAAGAATTCAAAAATATTGTGGTTTAATTTCCCAAGAAATTAAAAAAAGAATGAAGATAATTTCTATCGCCGATTGAACACCTTCAAACTATGAAGCGAACAAATTTGAGTACAAGTGATTTTGAGCATGTTTTGACATTTTGATTATGTCACCGTCACCGTTATTGTGCATGGTTGCCAAGGATGTGGTTTGTCAAAAAGTATATATTTATAGTATGATTTTTATACATTATAATCTTTTTAATTGTATAATTCTTTTAATGTTAATAAAATTGATTTAAAACAAGTAATTATCGAATATTCGTATCTGTATAACTATCACGCTTATAAAATATTTGACCTATGATCGTAAATTGAAGGAAATATTATGCAAATTGACAACCCTGTTGACAAATTGCGCGGAGCAGCCCGAACGGAGTCGACATAAGACGATGGGCATTTAAATGGGTATGTCCACCCATCTCTCTCTCTTTTTACTGTTCTCTCAAGCTTTCGTATCTGTTCTCTTTATAATCTGTGGTGCAACTACTAAACTAGTTCAGAATACGTTCCAACCGTTTGGTAAGAGATTACCAGTAACTAATTTCTCTCACGCATGCGCATTAAATAGTTCAATTACTGGTTACGTACTATAACAGAATTGCTGGTTGGAGCAATCCTAATAAGCAAAAGCCATAGCAATTGGCTTTTTAGATGGTATTCATTGAAAATAGTGTAAGAGTGTTTCCTTGGCAACGTTAAGGTCAGTGCACTAGTGAATGAACAAATAAGGGAATCTTTTACTTATGTTTATAAAAAGGTTTGATGATTTTGACGTATCTACGTAGGTAGATTAATAGTATATTATTCACCACGGTGGTGAAGACTATTATTTTTGACCGAGCGGAGTAAGGTGCGAAACTTATTCGTAGTTAATAGAGACTTTTAGATTGTCTTAAATTTCTCACGTATCCGTATCCGTAACGAACTGCGCATGAGTAGACCCGTTACGTCTCAGCCCATACGATGCGTTGAACGTATAATTACGTTCTACTCGATATACTTGAACGTATCCGTATCCCGACCAAAGTCAGTATTCCGTGCTATTAGTGCTATTTTACAGGTCTTTCTCTTCTTTGATATTGATTTGTTTTCTACAGACCAGAGGACGACCTTCACCTCCTGAGGGTGGTTGATAGCCAAAACCCCTTGGAAGACCCGTCTCGACGGTCTAAAATGTCTGAAAGCAAAGGCAACTGGGAAGGAATTTAGTATAGTTGAAATAATACCCTTCTTGGTGTGCGTCATCGATTGTTAATCTCCTCCTACGTAGGAAGAAATGGAAAAAAGGCAGGTCTGTGATTAATCCTAATAAAAATATCACAATAATGAACCGTTTGAATGTTTTACAAACGTTAACCCTAATCTTTGACTTACAAAAATTTGATTGGTTGATGTTTAGATTACGCGCCAGCGCAACCTATCAATCGCGAGCTTAAAATACTATGAAGGCGTAACTTCCGTAGCGGCAATGTGTGTTACGTCTTTCTCTACTGTCACACTGACAGTTCATGTCAGGTGTGTACTTTGTTGCTTACGGTCACATATTATGTATGAGAAGTGAATATTAATCTTATCGTTATATTTATCTAAATAATACAAAAATATGCCTAGATACACGAAAAAACATCAGCATTTTGAAAGTTCTGAAGTATTTTCAGTTAGGAAAAGAAGCTGGTAATTATTAATGGCATAGCCTTTCCGAATTTGGCTAAATACAATCCTGATGATTTTATTTATCAAATTTAAGGTTAGCTATATGTCAAAATAGCAAATAAAATAAAC
>CAJUYI010005066.1:0-16625 GCA_910591695.1 Galerucella pusilla
TTATTGAACTACATTCTTAATTCAATAAGGAGCGATGATAATTAATCGAAGAAATAATAAGTATAATAAGGGTTTGTTGCTGGGGGGAAGTATAAAGAAACTATGCCACAATATCACCTCAAGTCAAAAGTCAATCTTGCCTATCAATTTTCGCACAGCACATTGACAACTTCTGCGAATTGTGCTTATCTATGTATAAGTATAATCTCATACCATTTTACCCATAGGTGTCGGGAGACAGCATTTCGAACGTTAAGGGTAATTGGAGGCTTCGCTACGCTCAGCTTCCAAACATTGCTGTCGACCGGTAAACAACCCTTACCGTTCTTGATACTCAATATACTATTGCATTTTCGTGAAATTGTTTTTTGATTACTTTTCGACGTCTGAACAGTAAGTAAATCACTTACCGACGTGTTAAACTTAGAAACCAGTAAACACAACCTACCGTCCTGACAACCGATGCTGTAAATAAACAAAAAATATTAATCGCGCAAAAAAAATTATGGAAATAATAGTGAAAATGTATCCGAACAAATTCAAGTAGATCACCAGCACTGTGAATACCAGCTTTGCATAGAATTTTAATATAGCGTCGGTGGTTCAGTAGAATGCTCCCCTTCCACTCGGGCGGCCCGGGCTACTTAACTATGTTATCTCGGTATCTTCCAATCCTCTTAACCCTGTATACAGCTTGTTTAACAATGATAACTTACAGAACACAACACCCGCAACAATAAGACCCTTACCTATACTACTGAAGACAATGCCAATCAAAATTGATATTTCTCAAACATTTCCTCTACCTCTTCCCTTGATGCCCCCATGGACGAAAAACATTCCTCATATCAACACACCTCTCACAACTCTGAATAAAAATGAAACACCAAAGGATCTAATCAAAAAAACTTTTCTGGATATAATATACCGAAATGAATATGATTTGATACTGTATACTGATGCCTCAAAAAATGAAACAGGAGTCGGTTGCGCCGTAACAACATTAGAATCTCCAATTTTCTCCTCCAAAGTATCATCAGCTTGCACCGTACATACCGGCGAACTCTATAGTATACTTCAGGCTTTCAAACATATTTCCGCTCCCAATAAAAATGTTTGCATATGTACAGACTCTCTTGCCTCTATACACTCCATTAAAGATATATTTAGTGACCATCCTCTAGTACAGAATATCCATGATACCTATCAACTCTCCTTTTCCCAAAATATAACAGTTACCATTCTATGGACACCATCTCATATTGGTATAATGGGAAACGAACTTGCTGATCAACTTGCTAAAAGGGCCACAACTTTGAACTATTATGCAGATAACATCCAAATTGCATCCGATCTCAAGCAAGTCATCAAGCATAAGGTCAAGGCTCTATGGCAAGATCATTGGAAATTCACCCCGACAAAACTACAAAAAATCCAACCTTCACTAAGCCACCCTTACTATAATGGAGCTTCAAATCTCTCAAGACCTAGCGGTGCTGAGAAGACTAAGAATCGGTCACACTAGATTCACTCATGGCTACCTTATGTCATCCAACAATCGACCATTCTGTTCAACCTGTAACTGCATCTACACCGTTGAACACATTATCTTAGAATGCCAACATTACACAGCTAAAAGACAACAGCTCAATCTCAAAGGAAGTCTTCAAGAGATACTCGGAAATCCAGACAATGTCCTTACCGTTCTCCAGTTCCTGAAAGATGTCCAGCTATTCCACAAAATTTAATATATTTATTGTGTACTTTACTGTACCTGTGTGAGTGGCCTTAGTAGCCGAGCACGTTAATTGTAATAAAAAAAAAATTCAAGTAGATCACCAGCACTGCGAATACCAGCTTTGAATAGAATTTTAACATAGCAACGGTGGTTCAGTGGTAGAATGCTCGCCTTCCACGCGAGCGGCCCGGGTTCGAATCCCGGCCGAAGCATATGAATCGATGCGTCGTTAACGAGGGAGAGACTCAGGAGATAGCACACGCACGCAAGCAAGGCACATAACGAAGCAACGCAACGCAACATAACGTATCGTAACGGTCAGATCTCTTGCGTCGCGACCCCTGGTCGCTGAAACATAACCTGACGTAAAGAACTAAAGTTCCAATAATATAAAAAGCATGGAAAGAAGGAAATAATATTTTGATGTACTGCTAGACCAACTGACAAACACAAACAACTGAATACAACCTGAAAAAGAAAAAAACTGAATATCAGAATAAAGATAAAGAAATCGAAGTAATACAAATCGAAGGGTACAAAATACAGCTAAAACCCAAAACAATGGAAAAGAACATGGAAACGATAAAATTACAGACGAAATGGTTAACAACCTAGGAATCACAGAATTATAATTATTAATCACAGCTATATGTAAGAAGGGGTACCAAAAATATTGTCATAATTATGAAGGAATAACCTTGATAGGGAAGATATATGGACAAATTATAAATAAAAAAATTAGACCAATACTAGAGAGCTAACTATCAGGGTCACAAAGAGGATTTAAATCAAGGAGTCCACAAGATTACATATTCACGATAAAACAGGTAGTAGAGAAAAAGCATCTGATCGATAGAAATACCTACATAATATTATCTAGCTCTCTTAGATCTTGGGAATGAGTTTGATACAGAGCCTAGAAATAAAGTATGAGAGGGGTGAAGATACCGTGGCTTCTGGATATGCCGAATCTTTGATACTGCAGCCATCTAATACCATTTATTGTTATGCTACATCGGCTGAATAGTAATACAAAGCTCCACTGTATTATTTATATTTGTTTTGTTTTTATTATTAATTCGGTTATTTGATTTATGTAAAACGTCAGTCTTTTTGGAGTTTTAACAGGGATCCTAACGAGACATTGTCGCCTGAATGGGCAGCTGAAAAAGCTCAAAATAGTGGTGGAATTTAAGGGCACAGCACCGGGAGATTAATGGATAGAAGAGGAACATTTACCTAAGTTGAAGCCTGCAGATATCCTAAAATTCCTCCGGGAAATAGGACTGGAGGAGTGACTAGTTTCTAAGACTCTCCTCTGAAACTTATTAGGAGTAAGGGGGCACAATAGATCTCTTAGCTTTCAGCTCTGGGCTTTTTGGGATTCTAGGATAATACGCCGCTGCCCATCACTCTTCCTGTTTGTTCAAGAATATTCCATAGATGAGATTCTTAATTGACTCAATTGATGGAAGTATGATAGGTACTGCAGGTCATAAATCATACCACATATTCTGGGGTTAAAAATAACTCGATCCAACCCAAGTTAACCTAGTACAAATTTGCATGCGAAAAAAGTTACAACCCTTCGAAGTTACCAAATGAAAATTGATTTTTTCAAATATTTCGACAGTTGTTCGACATATTATAATGAATAATAAATAATTTGGGACCCTCGAAAAACTTAAAAATTCATTTACTTCAATTTTTGTTACTCGAAATTTTTGAAGCATAATGAAAAATAGGCCGTATCTCGATAAAAACTGATAATTGTGAAAAGTACTAGGGGGCAAAAAAGTTTCCAAAATAATATGTTTGAATAATGGTGCCACAATGAGCATCAAATTGTGACGTACACAAAAATTCTGGGGGGGTTTAGGGGATCTCAACTCCCATACATTTTTAACGGGGTGCAATAATTCCTTAATTTTTTTTTCAAGATGTTCTAATCATTAGAAAGCCATTTGTCATTTTTCATTATAATATGTCGAGCAAATGTCGAAATATTGGGAAAAATCAATTTTCATTTGGTAGCTTCGAAGGGTTGTAACCATAGACTTATAATATAAAGGAGACCACATTGTTTACATTTTGAGGCGATCAATCATCATTCTATCTTTCAATTTTATCTCTCTCCCTCCAGATTGCGTCGTTGACAGATCTCCATAATTTCGAGAAAGTAGTTCGAAATAATTTAGGTATATTTAAAGAACTGGAGAACACTGCTTTTTTAATGCATATATTGAATTTTCAATCATTCAATTTTGAATTGATTGATCCTTACATTACTAAATAATCACTAAACTTTGCAAATATTCCTAAATTAAAAACGAACAATAAGTACAAAACAGCGCTTTGGCAACACCCCATATGTTTTAGTACTTTATTGAATGACTAATAGTATACGCGTAGTTTTGCTATGTTGCCGAAGTGATATAGCTCTTTTAATGCTTACTTTACTATTATAAGGTGTTTTTTTAGTACTTATTGTGGAAATTTTACTTTGTTTGGCCAACCATGGGAAATTCTTGTGTTGTCTGTAAGAAAGTGGAACATTTAAACCCAAATTTAACTTTTCATAGGTAGGTGAGGTTATCTTTTTAGTGGCGTGGCGTGGTATAAGTGTTTGTAAATATCAGAGGTGTAGAAGAAGGGTTTTGGTGTCTCTTGGTGTTAATTAAATAAACCACTACCAAATTAGTATACAAAATACATTATCTGAAAAATGTAAGACTCATTGTGAAAACCACATAGTATTTGTATTATTGTTGAAATCAAATATGACACCCAAACGAATAGCCGGCAGTCTAACATTCGGACAGGACAGTCTACTAGTACATCATAAGTTATCAAATTTTCATATTTTGTGTGCTTTTTATATATTTTTCATTTGTTCATATTTATATTAGAGTAAGAATATTTATATTGTTAATATCGTTTAAAAGTTGCGAAATTTGAACTATTCAATCCCAATGTGAATCACCTAACCTGATATCTAATGAAATGAGTTCAATTTTCTTAAGCACCAGTAGTCACCAAACAAGTAGCTGTGACTACCAATGTTGGTATATGGTTTAGAGTACCTTGTACTAGGTATTATTTTGAAACTGGATAAATAAATACATATAAGTATTTAAATTCATTATTCATTTATATACCCATATCACTCTTTTATTTTGTTATTTCTTCACGTTTTAACTTGTTTATCGATTTGTCTATACAGTTTTTGTTAATTTTTGAATGACAATAAAACATTTCTCACTTTCCTTGCCTTATTACATCCTGCAATCATGATCCAATAAAAAAACGTAATATATTTAATTATTGATGGTAGATTTTGAACCGCACCCCACTGGTGATAAAAATCAACAGCCCAATTACACTGTTGTCATTTTGAGCACGCTCCCGACAAGGACTATGCTTTCTTTCTTGCACTTATAGCTTTTTTTAAAACAATAATAGATCACCTTAAAAAGCATTTTATCAATGAAATATTTTGTCTCTAGTATTTATAAGTCTATGGTTGTAACTTTTTTCGCATGCACATTTGTACAAGGGTAACTTGGATTGGATCGAGTTATTTTTAGCCCCAGAATATGTGGTATGATTTATGACCTGCCTTTTTGTTACACCCTTATATACATTGTTTAAAGTAGTGTCATAAAACAACTATCAAACCACCCGGGTTTGATATAATAAAAATATGTCAAATAAAATTCTTCCATCTAAAAATGACCTAAAACCGTTGCCGTCACCTTCATCGTCATCTTTATGTGACCTGCAACCGATGCCATCCTCATCAACGTTATCTACTTACCGGTTAACACCAAATAACTCCACTGGACCGGCAATTTTAAGTAATTTACAGAATGCAACAAATTGTGTTTCTAATATTAACATAATAATAATAATAGTTTTTGGTTGAAGTTTTGTATAAATATGTATGTTGAAATAAAATAACTTTTGAAAAATGGGTTGGTATACTTTTTTGTATATACGGTCGTAGAAAAAATTATATGCCTAACTCATGCGTAAAGTGTATTTCCCGCCCTTGACCGCTTGCCCGAACTCCGCTTCGCGTCGTTTCGTTCGGGTCCACTGCAGTCGCGTGCGGGAAAGTACCACTTTCCGCACTTGTTAGGAAAATAACTATTTCAATAAAGATAACAAGATTGAATTTTTAATTATTTCCCTTTTTGGTATCATTACCATGGATACGTACTTTTTTTGGCATCAATCAAAAGAAATATTTCAAATAATGTTTTTATACGCTTAGGAGTAAAAGTACTTATAAATAAGTTATAAAAATGACACTTAATGTCCTTTAGAAACGTCACACAAGTTATCACCTTTGAAGAAAAAAGTATGTTGAAGTTTGTAATATATTAATCATATCCATTCACAAAGGTGTGATCATTAATGAATCTAAAAAAATACCGGATTCACTGTTCTCTGAAGAATAAAAGAAAGATGGGAAATTTGATGAGATTTTTTTGTTGTGTAGCCACCACGTAGGTTGTTATTTTTTTTTTGTTTCATCTTCATAGCGAAATGTGGGAATAGTGTAGACCGAAAAGCAACAAGAATCTCACTTGTGCCTCGCGGGAATCCATTCAAGACTTCTAGAACTAATGAAAAAATTAGATATGGATTTTACTGTACGGTAGCTTTTCAATATTTCAGGTTAATCGTGATACACAAGATGAATAATAATATACAGAGTAACGATGGTAATTTTACAAAGGAAGTGGATTTTATTTATATTATATACAGATCTACAGAAAAATTTTTGTAGCTTAATCTAATCGAATGTCTTCCTATTGGAGTTTATTTTCATTTGAATTCAATAGTATATTATGATACTTTTCATGATGCGCTCGCGCAAGTCATGAAAAGTAACTTTTCCTCCAAATAAAATAAATATGCTGTTTTTTCTTCAAATGTCGACAAATTAATGCAAAAACGTCTCTTTTTGATAGTAGTGATTTTTAAACATAATTGGGTTCGCAAGGCGGCTTAGACCGGTGTCGGTGAGTAGGCACAGGTTGTTGCTATAGTAATGTAACATAAAGCTGTCAGTGGACACTGTCAAAACATCAACAGCTGTAAACGCTACTCTAAAACAACAACAACAACGGTGTTTGAATGATAGATAAAAGTTTTAGTTTTGTTTTCAGTAGTAATAACCCAAGGGCATTGATAATTGTTCGAAAAAATCTTATGACAGATTTCGAAAGCTTGTTGCTTGGAAACAGACCGACGCCGTAGGCGGAGGTCTGTTGCCTACAAGCAACAAGCTTGAGAAAGTTGTCATAAAATTTTTGAGCATTTATCAATGTCCGAGGGTTATTCGGATAGAAAATTTTTTGTTTCAGTATTACAACCAAATCGTGATATTTCGAAATATTAAATATTCGAAACTTCAAAATCGAAATGAATCAATATGTATCCATAGCAACGTATGAAAATTGCCCATGGTCTGTTTTCAGTGTAATGTTGACATGATTGGCTGAGATTGTTCATATGATATAAAATGAGGAAATTTGATTGGTTTTTGGAATTGTCAAAAAATTTTCAGTTTAATAAATCTTGAGTTGTTGACGCTTTTTTTCTTGTTTTTATCTATGTTGCTATGATAACACTTTTCCCTCCGCTGACGGGAAAGTGAAAACTAAAGCTCCGGCGGAGGAGAAATGAAACTTTCGCTCGCCTACACAGTCGAAAAATGACAGATTTACCGACGTTTGAAGTTATAAAATTCCAAAGCACCAAACAATTTTGTTTTCCATGCTATTCAAATGGAAAATAGAAATTATCAATGCGGCATCAATGTAAAGTTCGAACTTTGACAGTTTTTAATTTTTGTCATGTCCAGCGGCAATTTCAATATATTTGAAGTACAATTTAATTCATGTATAAGAAATCGCATATGCCACAGTGCAATTGTCACTTTGACAGCGGAAAAAGTTGGCTTTAACTTTTACAGCGATAAATTAACTCCAATGTTAAAATGTCATATACCTGGAAATGTTATTGTCACTTTGACATCGATAAAAAAGGTGCATCCTTTTTTATCAAAGGTAATACCACGAGAGCTTCAAATTTTATCGATAATTTTTTCTTTTCCACGGAAACTTGTTTATTTGGCAAAAATATGAAAACAAACCGATTGATAAAATCACGAGTCCGTTAGGACGAGGGATTTTATCTAAATTCGGTTTGTTTGAATGTTTTTGCCTCAAAATAAACAAGTTTGAGTGATGAAAATAGAAAATTATGTGATAAAATTTGAAGAGCGAGTTGTATTTGGGAAGATTATTTTTTTCAACGATTTAAAATGTATTTAAATGTATTACATGTTCAACAATCTCTTGGGTGATGGCACTGAATCGGTTTGTGTTCATTTTTCAATAAACTTCGAAGCACTTTTAGTTGTCAATAATGACAAATGTAAAGAAAAATTTTGACGTTTCAATGTAAACAAGGTTTTATCGATGAGGAAGCAGAATTATCAGTATAATACCGAATGATTGGCTAGAATAATGTATTGCTACTGGTTAAAACCACCAAAATGTCAGATTTTGACAAGTGAAAAAAATAATCGCGATAGAAACTCCTCTTCCTTTCCTCAATATCTAGTAAGCGGACGTCACTTTTACACAATGACAATGAGTCGCAAGTTTATAAAGATAATTATTTTTGTTGTTCATCCATATATTCTGTCGTTAATTTATCTTCCAAAAAACACTTGAGCTTTAGGATAAATTTCACTTTAACTCAAAGTTTTGCCAATCACTAAATTTGCTCGAAAAACTGACATTAGATAAAATTAGTGATTGGCAAAACTGTTTCGTTGCAAAGAGAAATTTATCCGATGAAAAAAAGCCTTTGTGTTTTTACTGTTGATAAATTAACTCCAATGTTAAAATGTCATATACCTGGAAATGTTATTGTCACTTTGACATCGATAAAAAAGGTGCATCCTTTTTTATCGCGTTAAATACTCCTCTTCCTCAATATCTAGTAAGCGGACAATGAGTCGCAAGTTTGGTTACTTATAATTTCAATATTCTGTCGTTAATTTATCTTGCCAAAGAACACTCGAGCTTTTCTTTTATCAGATAAATTTCTCTTCAACTCAAAGTTTCGCCAATCACTAAATTTGCTCGAAAAACTGACATTAGATATCATGTCACTTTTTCTCGTAAAATTATTAGTGATTGGCGAAACTGTTTCGTAAATTTATCCGATAAAAAAAAGCTCTTGTATTTTTACTGTTGACAAATACACTAGTGGATTTTTCACTTATTCATTTGTTCATCAATATCACTGTTCCTAGTATGAATTTCAATAATGCGTTTTTAATAATTGTACATTAAAATAAAATAGTTATTTATGATATGAGTGTTAAAAGTGAGGTTTTATTTTGTGAGTGAAAACGTTTGTGAAATGAGCGGAGCGAATTGAACAATTTCACGAACAAAATAAAATCACTTTTAACACAAATACCATACAATGTTTTTTGTACAACTTCCCTATTTTGATAATGAAACGAGCGAATTTGCAATGACAATAAATTCAAAATGCATTTTAGTATTCAAGTAATCAAAAGATTGTTGTGAATGGCAGACGTTTACATAGCAGCGTGCTAAAAATATTTTTAACACTAGTGTTAAAAGTATTTTTAACACGCTGCTATGTAAACAATCGTTTTTAACATTGTTTGCTATCATTAAAAGTGTCACTTTTAATGACAGTTGTACAAAAATGTGTTTATTTTTAATACTTCATAAATAAAGTTTGCATTGATATGTTTCCAAATTTCTCATTCATTAAATTGTCCTGCAGAATTACACTCGAGGTTTGCATTGGTATTGCGTAAATTTGTGTTGTTCAAATTCTAAACTGTTTCCTAGCAATTTGATAAGAATAACTGTCAACTATTAAAAACACGACACCGAAGGTGGAGAATTAAACCACCCAAATTTACCCGATTATTTTTTTCACTTGTCAAAATCTGACATTTTGGTGGTTTTAACCAATAGCAATACATTATTCTAGCCAATCATTCGGTATTATACTGATAATTCCGCTTCCTCATCGATAAAACCTTGTTTACATCGAAACGTTAAAATTTTACTTTGAATTTGTCATTATTGACAACTAAAAGTGCTTCGAAGTTTATTGAAAATTGAACACAAACCGATTGAGTGCCATCACCCAAGAGAAAATTGAACATTCAGGTAATACAAAATTTTAAATTGTTGAAAAGAATAATCTTCCCAAATACAACTCGCTCTTTTAATTTTATCACATAATTTTTTATTTTCATCACTCAAACTTGTTTATTTGAGGCAAAAACATTCAAACAAACCGAATTTAGATAAAATCCCTCGTCCTAACGGACTCGTGATTTTATCAATCGGTTTGTTTTCATATTTTTGGAAAAGAAAAAATTATCGATAAAATTTGAAGCACTCGTGGTATTACCTTTTTTAATAAAATACAAACCACTTGTGCAATTATAAGTGAAAAAAAATCGATTATTTAAACAATCAATTGTGCCTATTTGTATTTTTACCAAAATAAAGCAACAAGAGAAATATTTAAAGACTATATACGAAGTAAATACTTTTTTTAAAAGCTCGCATGAATTTTACTGATAATTTTTTACTGAATATAGTAACCAATCAAATTACTTAATTTCAAGTCATGTGTCAAATTTCATCCAATCACCGCTGTATTACAGCGATAATTCCCTACATGTGGTGTTTTCAGTTTGGTGTTTACTTTTTATTAAACATTAATTAAACGTCAAACTGACAACTGGATTAAAAATGTCGTGGATATTTGGTATTGCATCTAACGATTCAATTAATTTACCAATTGTACTTCTCACAACTGTAGTTTTAAATAAAAATGAATACTATTTGATTAAAATTGATAAAGTTTGTATTGAAAAGTATTAAGCGTCAGATTGAGAATCAATTTTTTGATATCTACAAAGTAAAAAATTATCATATCGAATACTCCTCGGGTCTTGATAAATACTCAAAATTTTGTCATAGAGAATGCTGAAAGCGTGTTGCTTGATAATAGCCCAAGGCCGCAGGCCGAGGGTTATTATCTTTGAGCAACACGCTTGAAGGATTCTCTACGACAAAATTATCTCGGTATTATAAAGACCCTAGGGGTATTACTACTGAATATATTTACTTCGAAAACACTTTGGGTGATCCAACTATTTTACTAATAAGAAAATAAATCACATTTTCTTATCATATATGCACAAATACTGTATTAATAGATCCTTAGAAGAAAAAAAGTATCCGACAAAACAATATCATGACATTTTCAAAATAGGATAACCAATACAAATCCCCACAAAAATGGGGTTAACATGCGTAAGAATATACCTTTTAAAAATCAGTCAGTTTGCTAAAGTAACTGCCGATTTCTGTCTCCATGTCCCCTTCATTGTGTCTGTCCATTCCGCCCAAAATGTCATATAAATATTGGTATGCATATCCCAGGTCAGTGGCGTACCTACTTCTATTCAATGAAAAAAAATTATCAAAGGAATGGGAGTTGTTCAATAGTTATTTGTATGCCAAGGACTGCTACTTTGTTGGAAGAGTCTGAAAATTACAAGAAGAGCGGAGCGAGGCCAACAAAGTAGTATTTCACCGCGGCGTACACAACATTTTTTACACGACGCATAAGATCCAAAACTTTTCAATTACACCGAGGAAAGAAAATAAATAATAGAAAATTATAAACATTTTATTTATTGAACAATATAATGTACTTGTACTATCTTATAAACTAAATGAAATAAGACTTAAGAATACAAATAAAATTGAAGAACGTGTCGCGGGACCCACGGTAAGAACTTTAGTTCCAAAAATTGAATAGATGAGGCTTTTACTTGATGTAGATCCATAGTAAGTTATAGTAAGTTATAATTACAATGTAGATTTTACAAAATAAAATTGTTTGATTTCATAACTAACTTTAGTTCCTTTTAAGCAATAATCAAATTTTTTGAATCAATAAATAAATACACATATTACCTAATATAAGAATTTATTTTACTCTGGATGAAACTTCATTTAACAAAAATATACAGTAGTATTAATTATAAAAATCCTATCATTAAGATGATTGGCACAAAGCACATATTAGGTAAGTATTCTATAAACGTAATTAATAATACAATGTATGCTGACAATCAACATTTTGCGCCGAGGACTAGCTCTGAGACTGAGAAGAGAGAGCGAGAGCCCACGTGCTCAAGGCACATAACGTAACAACGTAACGTTACGGTCAGCTCTTTTGCGTCGCGACCTTCCTCGATCCAAGTAACGTAACGGTCAGACCAACAACCTAACATGAAGAACTAAAGTTCTAATAAAACAACCACAAAATGAACCCCTCCTGGTTCGATGATTGAATTGTCCCGAAAGCCCCGAAAGTGTTTTGCAGTATGGAACTGCAACTTTCACTACATGGAACACTCAAAACGCAACTTTCGGTATGTAAATGAATACAGAGCGAGGAACTTTCAGATGGCGTCGTCTAAAAAAATATTTAGTAGAACGTGATTGTTAGTTTGCTGAGTTTAATTGTTTTTCATAATAATGGGTCACAGCTTCAAATTTAATTACGAATTGAATATTTTATCAGTTGATGCTATCTAAGAATTCAAAGAAAATTGAGCTCATGGCTGTAGGAAAATTGATTCATTTCGAACAAGACTGCTCAATGATACTTGGGGAGATGAAGAGATTGTGGACTACCTTGGCTCGTATTATACACGAAATCTACAAATTTTCACAACCAACGAGATAAAACTTTAAAACAACAAACATATTTCATAGAACTTTCAATTTTAAATGAACAATTATGTGCCAAATAGTTTTACAAAAGAACGAGGAGACTGAACATTTATAACAATATCTTTGGAATTGAGTTAGAACAGATTCCTCAGGCTAAAATTAAAACGATCCGCTTATGAGGAATCTACACTACATGTCACTCAAATATCGGTATGCCCTTTTTGGTTAGAGACGCAAACACGGATTATGCTATTCGAAAACAGCATGCGATCCATTGTAGTATGCCGTGTTTATATATATGGGAAACGGGAAAATAAGGATACAGGATAAAAGACGAAGGTACATAATCTACTTTACTCTTTATTTGGTCGGTTTTTATTATGAACAAATGTAGGGTGTAGTAAATAATGTATTGAGCCTAGGTAAAGCTTTTTTCATAAACAACCATTAAATTTCGATATAAAATGTTAAGTTTCAATTGATTCGTCATGGAAAGTTCCGAGAGGTTTATTTTTCCACGGAATGAAATGAAATACAAACAGATAATTAAACACAGATTCGCATGTGCTTGAATAAATTTTTGAGTCATCTTTTATCTCCAAAACATGCAATTAGGAAAAATAATAATTATAATAATAGCTCAGTGCTATCCTAGTGATGCCATTTATACCGAAGCACAGAACTTGGATATCAATCAACTGCTTTTTGTTAAAATAAATTGCCTTTACCATAAAAGTAAAGCTTTGTCTGTTTTACAACATACTTGACACTCGCCGAAAAGAAAAACAATATACCATCCTGTACCTTCGATTCTGTTGAAATGAAATTTTGATAAATAAAATAAACTATAATACTATGGCATTCGTGGTGTTCCTTTAAAATTATTCCTAAAAAATGAATCGATTCAAATAGTAGACTTAGATAATATAAATGATTGAAAAACAGAATAGCAAATGATGGGATTGAAAAAATTGGTTTTCCTTGAAAAAATGCCATTTTCCAACCCAATGATTATTGAGAAATATGCTCATTTAAGTAATAAGATGGGATTTTCATTCCAGTCACCCATTAACCAGCCATTGCATGGGTAGAATTGACTTCATAATATGAGAAATCGAAAGAAGCGTGTTCCTTGTGGAAGAACCCTCTGATACGATAACGAAATGGCAGATCAGTTGTAAATAGATCTATATTTAAACACGTACTGTTCAAAAACATATACATATTCAAACAAGAACTGAAAAAATTGATTATACAGCGGGTTCACGTATTGGGTATCCTATAGGTGAGAAATGTTTAAATATTAGTTTTAGTGAAAAATGTCATTCTCGATAAAAATTTTTGCTTGATCTGAAATCCCATAAATTGAAATAAAATTCAAGTTTTCCAAAACCTGTCTCATTTTATAGCCAGTTTTTTGAAAACCGTATGAATTTCTCCACTCGACTTTGCTATAATTAAAGGATGGCTGGATGACTATTGTCCTGGGCGATGGATGGGACGTTACGGATCAATATTTTTTCCGCCCCGATCCCCCGGTTTAACTATTTTAGATTTTTTTTATGGGGATACTTAAAACAAAAATTTCACGCAAATAATTTAAACCATACTATTGAAGATTATAACGAGGTATTATTGATGGCGTTAACACCAGAAATGCTGCGAAATACTTACAAAGAATTTAGAAAGAGAATTGAGAGATGTTTTGAAGCTTGGAGAGAATAAATTGAATAGATGTTTTCTGTTTACTTAGTGTTTCTCACATTATTATTCTGTTTTGTTACTTTTGACAGTGATCATCAAATCATGAAAAAATGTATACGATTTTCAAAAAACTGTATATAAAATGAGACAGGTTTTGAAAAGCTTGAATTTTATTTCATTTTATGGGGCTCCAGAATAAGCAAAACTTTTTATCAAGAATGACATTTTTCATCAAAACTAATATTTAAACATTTTTCACATATAGGATACCCCATCCGTGGACTGTATCTGTATCTGTAGAGTAGGGAGGGTGAGTGGGTAGGCTCACAGTACTTAGGCCACATGTGACCCATTGTACATCCTCCCGAGGAGTTGTCCTCCTAGGTCATTGTCCATCCTGTCCTTCTCAGGAAGTTGGACAGGTCACTAGGAGACATCTCCTTTATATTCGCAGGTGTAGGCCAAGACTCACCGAACACACACTCTCTTATTGACGATAACTCCGGACCCTCGCATATGACATGCCTGACAGTTTCATCTTCCTGTTCACACATCCTGCATAGGAGTGTGTCCACTAGCCCCATAGTATGGAGGTGTTTCCTTAGTTGAAAGTGACCAGTCAGAAATCCTACTGTTAATCGCAGGTTTTTCCTGGTCATCGCCAAATATTTCTTCGGCGCCAGCTTCCCAGGGTCGCCCAGGGTACTCCTGACAAGACTGCATCCTTTGATTCCATCTCATCTCTTAAGGGATTGAGCATGGGTGTAACGTTTGGCTAGTTCCGCAATTGTCGAAGTCGTTAGGCCGTAGGAGTCACTGGGTCAAGCTGTATATTGAATTTGAACTTACACAGTTCATTCATTTTTTTAACGTTGCTCTTACTCCGCTGAAAATTTTTTGGATGTCCTGGAAGGGCCCACCACTTCTTTGACTCCCCAAGTCTTTTGTAGCACAAGGAGTAATCAAAAATGGAACTCCACCGTATTGCAACATTATTTTTATTACTTATTAGGACGATACTGGCTTTTGTTTATTATAACTTAAACATATTAAACAAAAACTTCTTTACAGAACTTGCATTCAACAGTTGTTCAAATAGTACTTTTTTCTCTTATTTTTTTGGGAATCAAACCACAATAATGTTTTTATATTTTTTATTTCGACGTTCCGGTAGCGTTCCAGCTACCATTGTCAAAATTAATTAGTCCGTATCTGACAATTTTTTTCGTTGTGTCAGATAGGGACCAAACATTATTTAATAACTAATTAATCTTGACAATGGTACTAGCTGGAACGCTACCGAAACGTCGAAATAAAAAATATAAAAACATTATTGTGGTTTGATTCACGAAAAAAATAGGAGAAAAAAGAATAAGTAATGCCACAAGGAACGTACAGAAGCTATTCAAATACTAATAGTACCTACATAATAATATAAAGTAAGAAAAACCATTTTTTTGTAATTTTCCACGCTACAAAATACGTATATTTTGCACAGCTGTACAATTTTATGACTGGTTACCCAACTACACGTTATTCGTTTCAATGGATTATTGTCTAGCAATTGCCTTGAAAATTCGTAAAATTCACTATATTTGACTCCTCATCTTCCTTTGCCTAACTCTTCTGAAAGCGACCACAGCCTCAAGCAATGTATCTTACAATATTCGTAAAAAAAATTTGATCACTCCGTATACATATAGTTTAATAAAGTAATTGGTCACATCCAATTATTTCTCGTATTACATCCGATTGTGTAAGCGTAGAGGAAGCGCAAACGTACTGAATGAAGCGAAATAATAAAGAATGAAGAAGAAGAAAATAGGTGTGAAGTATGTTAATATTATGTGCATTGTCTGAAGATTAATGTTTTTGCCTCGAGGAGGGCAGCGGCTTCTGTTTGATTACTTTGCGACGCTAATCGTCAGATAATCAACTGTAACCGAATATGTTCTGTTGGATTGTCGGATAGGATAGATAGTACCTGTTTCTTTGTATTAGATATTAATAAAAGCGTAGTTATAAGAAGTTACATTGTATGCGTTCTCATCGGGATTATTTTCCATTAAATTCACATTATTTAACTTCAAACTATTTTAAAGAAGATATTTTTGTTGAATTTAGACTACGCTGAGACACTATGAAATAACCAATACTCCAAAACTCTTCCTACAATCTACCACCCCTTCTCCATGGATGATCAGCCAACCGGAAAAAGTTACAGCTCTATCTAAATTCAATAGAACGAAAATCCTCCAGCTTTAATACTAAACCACTTCACAGAAACCATGGACACATTTAAAGAAGATCTTTACATTTACACAGTCGCATCAAAAACAACTGAA
>CAJUYI010005067.1:0-16625 GCA_910591695.1 Galerucella pusilla
GACCCATTCATCTCTATTTGGAATTAGGACGGTGTAAGGCAGGTCGTGATTCACTGTTGAAGGCATTATGTCAGAGGTCATTCCCAGAATACTGTGACTTTCACTGTCCGCTGTTCTGGAGGGGTACAATCCATCAATTCTTCATCGGATGACATTTTTCTTGATTTATTATTCGCGAACTTAATATCCATCCGATTTTATCTGACATTTATTTATATTGGTGACAGTAGTTGTCAAATGTAATATTTTAGGTGTGTTCAGGACGAAACATAGTATATTACATAACGTGTGCGGAAAGTGACATTTTTCACACGAGTGGGAAAGATTGTAGCACGAGGCATGAGCCGAGCTAGACAATCACACGAGTGTGAAAAATCACTTTCGCACGAGTAATGTACAGTATTTTTCCTACGATCACGTGATAATTTCACCAAATAATGAGTAATCAACATCTGACATATTAATACACAAAATGTTACAATTAAAGTCAACATTATTGATTTTAAAATTAACAATAACTATCATTAGTGACAAAAATTCGAGTAGTTCAACCATATAATATAGGTAGGTTATTACAATTATTAATTGGTTGGATAATTATAGAAATTGGAAGTGAAATTATTATTGTTTATCATACTTCATACATACTTATCATAAATACCTTTCAAGATGATTACATTTTCCTACTCTCATAATAGGGGATTTGGATCAGTTGGTACAACATCGGACTTCTGACGAAGAGTATTTATTTTGATCGGGATATGATGGTTGTAAATAAAAAAGTATACAAACCTCGATAGAAAGTTTCATTCCTCTCTCGATAGGAATAGCTAACCTCGACGCTTCACTTCTCGGTTAACTAACTAATCTCTCGAAAGTAATGAAACTTTTCCCACCTCAGTGTGTAATATATTGTTACCTAACCGCTTTTATGAATAAACTTCAAATAAATCTTGTTTGATTGCAGGCGAAAGAAGAATCACAACATCTCATCGACCGCATGGACTCGGAATCGAAATCACAAGTGAAAATAAAAATAACAACCCTTTTTCAACCGGGAGTTATCAAACCCTTGATAATAATTAACGTTTTTAACATTATGCAGCTTTTGTCCGGTACTTATCTGATCGTTTTCTATGCTGTAGACATTTTACAACACATTCAAGACGGTCCAAAATTTGACCATTTCATGGTAGCGATTCTAACCGCCAGTGTACGATTTGTTTTCTCAATTATGGGCAGTTTTCTATTAACTATAATCGGTCGTAGAACTTTAGCTTTAACTTCCGGCTTAGGTACAGCTGTTTCAGCTATATTTCTTGCAATGTTTTTACGTCAAAATTGCCAAGAGTTCAGCTATGTCCCAGCTCTATTTATACTAATTTACGTGGCTACTAACACTTTAGGATTTTTGATACTTCCCGGGGTTTTATTGGGAGAACTTTTTCCAGCGAAAATACGAGGACTGTGCGGTGGACTAACGTTTATGTTGTTCAATTTCACTTTATTTATCGTTGCAAAAGTGTTTCCTTTTGTTAAAAACGTTGTGGGGATATCTGGAGTATTTTTTATTTTCGGTTCGGCGTCTCTAGCAGCTTGTTGGTTTTTATATGCAACTTTGCCGGAAACCAAGGAGAAAAGTTTAAGCCAAATCGAAGATTTTTTTCAACAAAATGGATTTTTATGGAGGAAAACAAAGAAGTGTACAGAAAATATAGATGTAACAGAGACTGAAGATTTCAAAGCCTAAGACTACTTATTTATAATCGTTATTTAATTTTTATATAGTATATTATTCGAATAAATTAATAGTTTAAGAGTGTACGGAGTTTTAATTGTTTATAGAAATGATCCTAGTCGTGCGAAAAAGGCTTTAAGTGTTCTAAAAAAGCTCAAGGCCACAACTTGGAACCCACGGCAGAATTTCATGAAAGATTTCCTACATAAAAAAGGCAAATTGATCGAATGTAGAATGGAAACAGAAGTGAAAGAAATTAGATTCCAGGCTCAAGGAAAACTAAAGTCTTCATAACTGAAATCTGGACATAGGAAGGAAGGAGATCAGATCTATAACCAGAATTTTCACATGACACTAGGCTGTGATATCTGGACAGAATGGTGCTGGACGGAAACACGAAGTGTTGTCCCAGCCTAGATCAATCGGCGGAACACATTCTGTACTTGACAAGTCAGTGAAACTCTAATTAAGTTAAGTGCCAATGAAACAGAAGTTGCTCAATTTCGCAGATGGAATTATGATGTTGAATGAAGAAAAAAAAATTGAGAGTTAATAATGCAGGTTCTTGCCTAACTAACCAATAAATTTGGAGGTAACCTTAGCCAGTTTGCAGGGCCTTGCTACCTTATTAATATGAAGAAAAGAATTTACTTAAGCAAAACTAGTGAAAAAATAGAAAAAATAATTTTAGGGCGCCACTAATTTTCTTTCCTAAAAGAAAATTGGAAAGAAAATTAAATTTAATGGTCAGCTAACTTTTGATCTGTATAAAAAAAAGAACTTAAAGGGTCTGTATAATAAATAAAACTAATAGAGTAAAAAAATTGTATATAATTACAGTATCGAAATTTACATTATTTACATATTGGCTTGACATCCCCGAGGGGGTAGCGCCGCTTTAAAAAGCTCTCTAAATCCTTTTTTTTGGGTGGATCAATCCCCTTTTCTTCCTTCATTTCCTTATATTTTTTCGGCAATCTGACGCCATTTCTTCCTATCTTTTGTTTTTCCCTTCCACTCCCTTATTCCTATGGTATTGAGGTCACTTATAACTTCCTGTAACCACGTAGTAGATCTTCATCTCCTCCGCTTATCACAAGGTTTCCATTCCATCATTGCAAATATTGTTGACTTTGTACCTGCCCTCCATGTGTGTCCCAACCATTTTATCCTCTGTTCCTTAATTTTTTGCACTATATCTTTTCCTATTTCATGTGCCAATTCTACGTTTGTTCGTTTTTTATATTCATCTCCAACTTTTTTCATTCCTAATATCATTCTCAATATCTTACGCTCTTGTATTCTCAAATCTCCCTGATGTTTTTTCGTCATTGTTAACGTTTCTGATCCATACATGAATACAGGTCTTATAATTGTTTTATATACCCTCATTTTCGTCTTCTTACTGAGTAGTTTGCTTCTTGACAGCTTTTTATTGGTATGGAATGCTTTATTCGTGGCTGCTATCCTTTCTTTTATTTCGGTTCCTTTGTCTCCGTCATTAGATATTGTTATACCCAAGTATTTGATTTTATCTACATCTTGAAAATTATAATTTCCAATCTTAATATTCCTATATTCACACTTCTTTTTGATTCTCAATAGCTTTGTTTTATCCTCATTCATTTTAAGACCAATTTTTTTCCTTCTTTCACTATTTCTTCTAGCATTCCTTCCATTATTTTCCCATTTTTTGTCACTAGCACAACATCATCAGCGTATGCTATTAGTTGACCTCCCTTTGTTCTCAAGTTTCCTTCACTTATCTTTTTTAATACATAATCTAGGGCCAAATTGAAAAGTGTCGCTGACAATGAATCACCCTGTTTGACTCCTTTGTTGTATTCAAATTTTCTTGTTGTTCCTTTCTGGGTTTTTATCTCCGCTACTGTTTTTGCGAAAGTCATTTTTATCAATCTTCTCAGCTTATCGCATACCCCCAATTCTTTTAATGACTTTATTAATTGATTTCTCCGGATTGAATCGAAAGCTTGCTGGAAGTCTATAAATGGAATTTCAAAATCAATATTGTATTGGTTAGCCTTTTCTATGATCTGTTTAAGTATATGTATAGCATCTGTCGTAGATCTTCCTTTCCTAAACCCATATTGGTATTCTACTGCTACCCCACCTGTCTCGTGTAATCTCCTTTGTATAATTGTTGATGTTATCTTATAAACTGTGTTAAGTAAAGTAATTCCTCTGTAGTTTTTGCATATCTGTTGATCCCCCTTTTTATGTATCGTTATAATTTGACCTATATTCCATTCCTCTGGCATTTCTTCATCTTCCCATATTTTATTTATTATTTGATATATTTTTTTTATCAGCTTGGCTCCTCCATATTTTATAAGTTCTATATTATTTCCATCACTACCTGGCGCCTTTCCATTTTTACATTTATTAATTATATCCGTTATTTCTTCTATTGTTGGTTTCGAGATTATTTCCTCGTTATCCACTTTTTGTATATCTATTTCTCCCGTATCTTCCGTTCCTGTGTAGCGAATACAACAAAAAAACTTAGCACAATAATACAGTTGTTTGAAGATAAAGATGATGTAGCTGTCGATGTAGGTACTACGGATTTACTGCAGGAACGGTATTTAGGAACTGCCTGTCACTTCACGTCATAAAACATCAACTGACAGTTTGGACGAACGGTTCTACATCCAGATCTCTGATGAAAATGATCGTTCGCCAAACGTTCATGAACGTGTCCAGTTTTTGTTGGAACGCATTTTTATCAGTCCGTGGAATTGTCGGAACTTGTTGGAACAGACATTTTGTTATGCGCATGATCGTGACGTTCATGTACGCATCATTTCGCTTAGTTGGAACAAACTTTATATAAAACCAAACGTGCCTTTAGAGTGAAGGTTGTTTGGTGACAGAAACTCATAACAATGACGTAGTAATTATCAATCACATTGACATTCAACAACATCCATCACAACATCTTCATTATAATTAGGTTAATATTCTCTTTTTTCCAAAAATTTACATTCAAAATCAATTGTTCAGGGTAAACGAACAGCATGGATGATAAAAATGAAAATATCGACGTCTTCATCAAACCTCCTGAAGAGAACATCACTAAAAGTGAAAAAGTTACTGAAATTATTACACGTTTGAATAAACTAGAGGAAGAAATGAAGTCCCTCAAGCAAGTGGTACATACATCTAAAAATAATAGTGACGGTTCAAGAGCTCCTCCATCCGAGGGAGCGAATAAAAAAGATGAAGGAAAAAACTTTGTGAATCATTTAGAGTACTTTATGTGTGATTAAAAGGGTTTTTCTTTGAATGGCTTGTTTTTGCACAAAAATAAATAATGTTGGGTATTTTTGGTGAGCGTTCAAAGTACGTGAATGGGAAGTATATTTTTAAAATATAATATAACCATCAACGTTACAATTTAGTTCTCCACTCTTTGCACTTGAATTGAAACCTAAAGAAAAATGAAACATTTCATAGTACCCTCGTAAGTACCTACATTATATTGAAACGACTTCTTTTAATATGTCGTGGAACATTGAAGTCTACTCGTATTTTTGGTTGTATTTATTCGGTTTTCGTTCGCAGACATTTAGTATTTGGTTAAGATAAGGATTTACCATTACTGTAGGATTGGGAAAGGTTTTGTTTGAATTTTTGACGAGAATGGATTATTATAATGTAACTAAACAATTAGGGAGAGGAACGTTTGGGTAAGTACTTAGATCTTATTTATTTCTATTTGCAAAAAATAGTTGTCGGTCAAAGTAAGTAATATCACAAAAACACGTTTAAAATTTGTTCATTCAGTCTTGAATATACGAGTCTCGGGTTTTTTTTACTTTATTTGGAAACTTTATAAGTGGTTCTAAACTACATATATCCTTCCAAATTTCTTATTTTCTATAAGGAAGCTGACAATTTCATTGCCTTAGGGATGTTTTTTTTTAATTGAACGACTCATCTTCTTCGTCACAATTATCTTTTTTCTCTCATTTTTCAAATAAAAACCACAGGTTAATAGAAGCAGTTTGGCTATATTTGGCTTTATGCTTAACATTTTCACCTAATTTTTGTTTTGAATTGAACATAATTTAATAAAAATTTCTGTCTTCAAGATATTCAATTCAATTTCAAGTTGGAAACAACTTTTTATATTCTCTCTTTAAGTCTATTTAAATCCAATGAATGGAATTAAAATTGTCATGATATCGAAAAATAATTAGAAAATGCTAGGATCAACTTTAAAACTTTCTGCAAATAGTTGAGAGATTTGTTGATTGCTCGATAATACAAGTTTGGTTGTGGGTCAATTAGCCAGTAATTATTTAGAAAAAATGAATAAACAAATTGAATAACTAAAGAAATACTCAATCAATGTCCACCATAATTAATAAAGATAGACATTTTCCATGCCAAATATCTCGCAAGGAGTGAAATGAAAAACAGAATGTATGAATGTATGTAAGTATTTATTTTTGGGGGTGACATTCACTGAGACCTGAAAGATCTATTGTGTCCCCTTACTTCTACTCAGTTTCTGAGGAGAGTCTCAGAAACTAGTAGTTCCTTTAGTCCTATTTCCCGAAGGAATTTTAGGATGTCTGCAGGATTCAACTTAGGTGAATGTTCCTCTTCTATCTAGTAATCTCCCAGGTGCTGTGCTCTAGGATTCTGAAGTGCTGTGCAGTTCTTCCATGCCTCAAAATCTGCATTCTTCTTCCTCCTCTATTTTGAACTTTATCAGGTGCCCATTCAGGCGACAATGTCCCGTTAGGATCCCTGTTAAAACTCTTAGTGCAGTTTTACTTTGACTTATGCATTCATTTTATCTCAACAGGTTGTAGTCACCCAGAAGAGTCTTTGATTGTATAAGCCCTACTAGATCTTTCCAATGGTCAGATATTTTCTTTTTCTCGGATTTACCTATTTCTTCCAATATTACATTGGGGCTGATTCCGCAAAAGGGTTCAGGTCCCCAGAATGGTATTTCAGTCCCCATCTTTGCTAGTTTATCTACTATTTCATTTCCTTATATTTCAGTGGGTCCTGGAATCCATAGTAAGGTGACTATATTGTTCTCGCCTAGTTCATTGAGTTTGTCTAGGCATGAAAAAGAAAGAGAACTTCCCGTCTCAAAAACCGTCCATTTTTCCAATATTTTGGTTCATTTCAGTTTTTTTTGCCTTACTCCTACCCCCTTTCAAGATCCACACTTCCAAAGTTGAATTTTTACCTCCTTGACTGGATTATTTGTATATCATAATAAATTATTATAATCATTTATATATAATCAATTTCATCTACAGTTTGAAAGCATAGGAGGTATCTAAGTTGATGTTTCATCCCATCATGGATCGCATTTTCTGTACATGGGGTAGTGATAAGGTCGGCAACTCTAATTGTCTCTACCTTAGTCTCTACCTTGGTCTTTGTTTGTACCATTGCTGAACCAGATGAGTAAATATATATTATTGTTCGGTGTCATGGCTATCCAAACAACACTTTTTCATTGCCAGAAAAATCTAGCTGCTTGGTAGTACTTTTCCTAGGTGTATCCCATAATCAAGTTATAAAAGAATGCCAATAGGGACTTCCATTGAGCCAAGGTGAGCTTGTCTTTAGATTACAGTTGAAATACTGTCTGTCCTCCACCAGTCTGCCGTTCCATTGGAGATCTTTGGACTCACCAAGGTTGTGTAAAGTCAGTGGAACCTCGGGTCGTATCCCCCAAATTTTGCCCATAACTATTTTGCATTGCCATAAAAGCCTAGATCTCCTGGTAGTGTTCCCCAACTAAGCTTAAAATCAAAGCTCACTCTCAAATTTTGGTTCTAAGTAGCTTAAATCTTATTCCATCTCTTCACAAAGAAAATACTCCACTTTCAAACACATTTCCAGGGAAAATAACTCCACCATTATTAGGAATAGAGAAGTGGAATGAAAAAATACATCCTTATAGTCTGGAAAATGCTTATTTTCTCAATGTTCCAAGACACAGAAATTCAATTAACCTATTTTTTAGCACAATTCATTTATGTGAACGAATCCACAACAAACAAAAACTTGTGCTGAAGCAAATAACACTAGAATTGGATGGTAAGCAGCTGCAGGCAGCTAAAAATGAAGTAGCCATCCTAAAATCTCTCAACCATCCCAATATTATTCAGTACTATGACAGCTATGATAGAAAAGGAATTTTTTACATTGTTATGGAATATGCAAGCAATGAAACTCTACAACGTTTGATAGAAGAGGAGCGTCCGAACTATTTCCCCCCACAGGTAATATTTTTTTAAATATTTTCAGTAAAGATTAACTTTCCATTGGTCGCGTTGATTCCAACTTGTTTTTTCTCATGGTTTTGACTCAAGCGAGAGTATGTCTTTCTATTTTCTTCATCTCTCTTGTGCTTTTGACTAATTTTACAATTTTACCAGAAAATTAACATGAAAACTTGGATGCTAATTTACAAAACAATTTACAAAAAGTAAGGTTGGAATTCACCATTTTAATGTTGAATATCCATTTTAGTTTGTGATGGATCTATTTTGCCAAATTTTGATGGGTCTGGATCACATCCACAATAAAAAAGTGATTCATCGAGATCTGAAGACGGAAAATATATTTTTGACTGGACTAAGAGGACAAGTAGTTAAAATCGGAGATTTTGGAATATCCAAGATTTTGGTAAATGAAAATAAAGCCAATACCATCATTGGTACTTGCAATTATCTAGCTCCGGAACTATGTAATGGTGAATCGTATAATAGCAAATCTGACATTTGGGCCTTGGGATGTATTTTATATGAATTGTGCGCTATGGAAAAAATGTTCACAGGAACGGTAATCTATATTTTTTTATTACCTATTGAAGCATCCCAGAATGCGAGTTATATATAATGGTTTTGATATATTCACCCCAGTTCAAGCTACTCCCGCTTTTTTTAGGTGTCAAATGTAGTGTTATCGATAGCCAGTGGACGTAAGAAACAAGTAAACACCAAATTATACGGAAAACAAATGCAAGAAATAATCGATATGATGCTACAGATTGATCCCAACAGTAGGCCTGACACAACTGATTTAATGACTGATGCTGATATTTTCTCCACCCTGTATTCTTTGGGTGGGTGTTTAGGATACATTGACGAATAATTCAAAGTTTAGTTATGGACAATTTTATAGTGTGTGTTTTTTTTAAATTTATTTCGTACTTGTTTTTTTAACGAAGAAATGAAATTTTAATAATTTATCTCAATGACTGTTTGCTTGAATATGTTTTTTTTTCAATTATTGACTGTATTAGATGGATAATAATATTAAATATGAAACTTTCAAACTGTCAATCAAATCCAGTCCACCCTATATACCTTTAAAGTACATAATGGTTGTTTCATTGAGAAAGGATCTAGCTTTAACTGTAGATGGGTATCACTTTGGTGCTTCCAAAAACCTATATTTAATGTGTCTTCTGCACTTTATAACCGAGATACAGGATGTTTAATAAATTTATCCGATTTCTTTCGAACATCATACCTTCCGAGTTATCCTGTATATTATTTTGAAATTTGGTACACGTGATAACCATTACCTAGAAACTCTATCAAAAGCATCTCCATGAAGATAAAGCAGGTCTCGCTCAAAAAAAAATTTCAAAACTCGTCTTTCCTAAAATCAACACCCTGTATATAGATTTTTTTGAAATTGCTTAACAATGGTATCGGAGAGGTTTTTTTTTATTTTTTAGCTTGAAATGAAATCTATTCAATGCATCTAGGGAGCATCCTAGAAATTCAATTGAGTTTGTATGTTTACGAGTATAGACCACTAAAAAATGTGATTACAGGGTCGTACTTGTAAATACTCATTCAATATATTTCGAACACCCTGTATAAGGATTTGTATCTGGAAACTACGCACTTCTACATTTAGAATAACAAGAGTAAAATACGAGAAATAAATTTATACTTCAAAAAACGGAGAGATTTTTATTAATTTTATTAAATTGACCTGAAATTCTAACAACATTGTCCAAACGAAGCAAAACCTACAAAAATTGCAGTATAAATTTATTTCTCGTATTGTACTCTTGTTATTCTAAATGTAGAAGTGCATAGTTTTCAGATACATATCCTTATACAGAGTGTTCGAAATATTCGAAACATATTAAATGAGCATTTCCAAGTACGGCCCTGTAATCACATTTTTTAGTGGTCTGCACTCGTAAACATACAAACTGAATTGAATTTGTAAGATGCTCCTCTAGATGCATTAAATACATTCCATGTCAACCTAAAAAATAAAAAAAACCTCTTCCCACTCTACACATTTAGTACCTAACTGATAAATTAACTGTGCATTCTTTCTTATTGGATGAAAACTTCTCTTCCTCAATATCTAGTAAGCGGACGTCACTTTTACACAATGACAATGAGTCGCAAGTTTGGTGTATTAATAAAGATAATTATTGTTGTTGTTCATCCATATATTCTGTCGTTAATTTATCTTGCCAAAAAACACTCGAGCTTTTCTTTTATCAGATATTCCTCTTTAACTCAAAGTTTTGCCAATCAATAAATTTGCTCGAAAAACTAACATTAGACAATAACTGACAGTTTTTCTCGTAAAATTAGTGATTGGCAAAACTGTTCCGTTGCAAAGATAAATTTATCCGATAAAAAAAGCTCTTGTGTTTTTACTGTTGATAGCATTTTGGGGTATTTTGATTATTCATCTGTCCCTGCTGTTCCAGATTCCTTGTAAGACACATTGCCGCTACGAAAAGTGCGTCTGCCTCCTATTTTTATCGCTGTAATTTTTCCTGTTTGATAGGTCGCGCTTTCGCGTTATCTAAACATCAACTGATCAAAATTGTCAAGTCAAAGATTAGGGTTAACATTTGTAATACACATTTAAACGGTTCATTATCGTGATATTTTGATTGGGATCAATCACAGACCTGCCTTTTTTCCATTTTTTCCAACGTAATGTGCTAGAAGGATATTAACAATCCATGACGCACACCAAGAAGGTTGTTATACGAATTCTACACCTGTTAATTGAAGAAGTGCGCGCTAAAGAAGAGCACCAACATTACCCATATTATTGACTAAAATAAATCAATTCTCCTTTAAATTTCGCAGTTTTTATATTGGTAATTTCTTTGGTAACAAACAGTTGATTTACAGCGGTTTTCTATACGCTTTTCCGGCGTACCTAACATCATGTCCAAGCTCCTCTTCTATCCGTAAAATTTGATTGTATTTAGCGATCCGTTCAGATCTACTGGGAGCTCCAGATTTTATCTGACCAGCTGACAATCCAACAACTAGATCGGCTATGAAAGTATCTTCAGTTTCACCACTTGTATGAGCCACCATTGTACCCCAGCCGTTTTCTTTAGCAAACAGATGAGTTTTTATAGCTTCTGTGATGGTTCCTAAAAAAAACATTAATTTCTTATACAAAACCTTTAAGAACGGAAGGTATACCTATCAGAACTGTATAGTAGAATAGCGTCAGTCAAAATAGCGTTAGATTAAAACAGCGGCGGGCAGAATAGCGTTGGACAAAAACAGCGCAGGGCAAAATAGCACTGTGATTAAGTAACGCCGATTGGAATATCCTCACAAAATTAACTATAAAAATATGAGAAGCTATAGTAATTAATTTTTTCTAGTGTAGATGTGAATGATAATATAATGATATTCTAGATTTCCACACTTTGATCTGTGTCAGTTGGTCGGGAAGCGATATGTCTTGATATTGATGTTGAATTGACATGAAAACTATTGTTATAGGCCAGTCAGTAGGGGTCATTTAAGATCAAAAGTACAAGTAGCAATACGTCTGATAAGTACCTTAAAGTATGTAGATTACTATAAAAAAAAGTTTACTAGTCTATCGATTTCCCAAATAGGCATGATGACTGATTTTGAAAGACTGCTCCACGATGTTCTCACGTATATACTTTATTTACAATAAAAGTTATTTCTGTAAGAAAAAAAGTTTTTCAAAGAAAAGATTCAACTTTAAAAAACACATTTCAAATTATTCGCCAAAACGCTAGAATAGTAATGGCGTCTGTCTATGACATCATCAATTCGTAAATACGATTTATAGGTTATCTGTGTCGATAGGTTATTTATGATCTGTATCCTGTGGTGGAGTCGTCAAAGTCAAACCATAGACATATTATATTTTTCTATGAGTCAAACTTCAAACACTTGACACATGAACCAAACAAAACCATCAAACAACAAAGTAAATTCAAAACAGATATTCGGATCATAGATATTTACGAAAGTACGACGTCACTCTCTTCTGATTGGTGTTTGAGATAAGATGGCGGATGGTTAAATTTTGTGCCTATATTTTTACTAAAATAAATGTAATCACACATGTGAAATAATAATAAGTGACTTCTTTAGAATCTCTGTATCTTATAAAATTATATCAAATCAATATTTCAGTGATTCTTAGTGACTGTCATCATGCAAAAACTTTTTGCTTTGCAATGAAAAAGGTCACCTGCGTTTTCTTCGTCCGAGCAATGGTTTGCCCGAAAAAAATTCGGCAATCTAAGTATATGTTCCTCATTAGCGCGACTCTGCAGCAAGGCGGAGCACCTACTTTCTGAATCACGGGGAAAAAAATATAAATATTCAATCAGACTTTTTTCTTAATTTTTGGTAAGTCAAGGTTGCGAATGATTAATAAAAGGTAATAAATTAAGAAAAAAATTCTCCACATTATAAATCAATCATCTTTTATACCTTTTCACTATGTACATTTTGTTCGTTGAATATTAATCTTTATATTACAGGAATATCAAATTTTATTTTGAAAAAATAAAGAAGATTCCTACCCAAATCTATAAAAATTGCTATTATCGCATATAATACAAAAAATCATTGAATCCAAAAATATATGTGAATTAATTAATCTTGTGCTTATATATTCTTGATCTCAGAAGTTTCCCCCAACATTTTCACGGAAGCCCCATTGAAATGAATTTAGTTTTATTAAAGTTACAATACTTACAGTACTTAATATATATATATTTTTTTGTAAATTCAAGATTCCTAAACTTTACAATATTTCGTGATTAGGAAAAATTAATTATTTTCAAATTTTATTTATGGAACTGACCTCCTGAATAACAGTCTCGATCCTTCGAAAAATTGTTTCAATAGCTCCTCATTATATACAGGATGTTTCTTAAGTAATCTAAAATATTATATGGGGCGCTTCGTTATTCAATTTTAAGACGAAAAGTTCATATAAACATGTGTTGTCGTTTATGAGATACAGGGTGTTGTACGTGAAATTAATTTTTCTTGGTGACGCTACTGATTTATATTTTTTTATTATTTTATTACAAGCAACATGTATTGAACATAAAGAAAAAATAATACATTTCAGAGCAAATGTTGTTCAAAATGTCCACCTCCAGCTAAAATGCAAGCATCCGCTCGATGTCTAATGGATTGTCGAATACGTTCGAAGATACCAGGATTGTTACGAATAACATTACAGCCGTCTATGATACGATTTTGAAGATCTTGTACGTTTAATATCAGTGTTGTGTAAACAAGCGATTTCAAATATCCCCACACACAAAAATCCAGAGGATTGTGTCCAGGTGATCTAGGGGGCCACGGGTGTGGAGATCCTCGTCCGATCCAATGGTTTGAAAAAACATTATTTAAAAACTCGCGTACAATCACTGAAAAATGTGGAGGAGCTCCGTCATGCATGAACCACATGCGCCTTCTAATAATAATAGGTACATCTTCCAAAAGAAGTGGAAGTTCATTTTCTAGAAAATGTTGGTATGTCTCACCGGTTAACCGTACAGGAAGGAAAAATGGTCCAATTAAATAATCATCGATGATGCCAAGCCAAACATTGACCGAAAATGTTTGTTGAAATCGTTTTACACTTATGGTATGTGGATTTACATCTGCCCATATGTGGTCATTATGAAAATTCATAATCCCATGTCTAGAAAAGTTGGCTTCATCCGTAAATAGAATATTGGCAACAAAATTCGGATTGTTCGCGATTTCACGTAAAATCCATTGACAATACTGTATGCGTAATGGATAGTCAGTAGGTAACAAATGTTGAACACGTTGAACGTGATATGGATACAATAAATTATCTTTTAGAATATTCCAAACAGTTTTGTTACTAACATTTACTTCATCTGCAACTTTTCTTGTACTCGTTTCTGGATGTTGGTCAATAATTTGAAGAATCTGGTTTTTCAATTGGGGATTTCTCACAGTTCTGGGTCGTCCAATAATATTCTTCGATTTAGCAAAAGTTCCAGTTTCTTGTAAACGAATATGTAACTTAGTAAACGTATCTGAACATGGTAAACGATTATTTCGATAACGCTGGGCATACGTACGTCTAGCTTCTAAGGCATTACCATTCGCTAATCCGTACAAAAAATGCATATTAGCCATTTCAACATTAGTAAACACTGGCATAGTTATTTACTGAACACAGAGTCAATCAAATAAAAATGTACGATTTTTGCGTTGGTTTTCAAATTTGACACTTGTCAACGTTGCTACAAAGGCCACTTAGAATAAGCATGTTTTTGCGTATTACTTCTAAAAACCAGTAGCGTCACCGGGAAAAATTAATTTCACGTACAATCAGAACTGACTTATTACAATAAATTCAACACCCTGTATCTCATAAACGACAACACCTATCACACATGTTTATATGAACTTTTCGTCTTAAAATTGAGTAACGAAGCGCCCCATATAATATTTTAGATTACTTAAGAAACACCCTGTATAGTATATAACATAACGTGTGCGGAAAGTGACATTTTACACACGACTCCGTCCTCGTGCGATATGGCCATCATATCCACACTAGTTGCACAAACTTCAATTTCTTTCAAAATATGCCCTTTTACATTTGAAAACAACCTGCCAAATGTCAAATCAATTTATCCATCCATTTTAAAGTTATCGAATTAAAACATTCAAGTTTTCAAAATTTCAACACCCTGTATTTCGAAAAGTAAATGTGCTAGACCCCTTAATCGCGCAAAAAAAATTATGGAAATAATAGTAAAAATTGATCCGAACAAATTCAAGTAGATCACCAGCACTGCGAATACCAGCTTTGTATAGAATTTCAATATACGTGGTTCAGTGGTAGAATCCTCGCATTGCACGTGGGCGGCCCGGGTTCGAATCCGGGCAGAAGCATATTATTATGAATCTCTGCTTCGTAAACGAGAGAGAGACTAAGGAGGCACAAGCACGCAAGCAAGGCACATGACGAAGCAATGTAACATAACGTAGCGTAACGTAACGCGTAACGGTCAGATCTTTTGCGTCGCGACCCCTGGTCGCTCAAACATAACCTGGCGTAAAGAACTAAAGTTCCAAAAATTACATATTTAACAGCTTGCCAGTGGTCAATTTAAAAAAAAATTCATTCGACAGCTTTTTTATCCGTACACGTACGGATAAGTTTTTTTTCCGTACGCGTATGAATAAAGGCCACTTTCCATAGAACTAGACAGTGCGATATATGTCACACTTTCCTATGTGATCGTAGGAAAATATATTTTTTATTGAGATACTTGGTTTTTGATTAGAATATAATATTTATCTACTTTTATAATTATTCATTTTCGAACCAAAAAAAATGTGTGAAATCATACATTATACATACGATGAAAAGCGTGAGTAAATGAACAACGCTTTTTATAGGGGACTTTCATTATAATACCCAAAAGCGTGTGTGAATGACCAATGCTTTTTCAGCTACGTAATTATCGAGTTGCCTTGAATTTAGTCGTTTGATGTATAAACTTTTGTGCTCTCAGTAAATTTGGCAGAAGTGTCAGACATAGTGAGAAATATTTGTTACTTTGAAAAAAGACAAATTACCCAATGTTATAATTAGTTACTTGAATAAGTGTCCTCATTTCTCTGTAAATATAAATTTAAATAATTAGAATTCGTTGTCTACATATATGTGAAAATTCATTTTTATGTTTTTAACCCCTTCAAAGCACATTTTTTAATTTTTCCTTCATTTGGTCGTAGATAAAGTTTTGTATGACACTTGTGCGTGAAGTACTTTTGCGCACTCGTTGTGAAAAAAGCACTCGGCTACGTTCGTGCCTTGCATTTTCGCAACTCGTGTGCTAAAGTATAACTTCACGGACTTGCATCATGAATAACTATTGTATTATATATGAGTAATTTGCTAAAAATTATTATGTGCTGTGACGAAAAAAAATGCCATCTTAAAGCTGACACTTCCCTCTTCAAAACGCCCTGTTACAATTATTCATATATTACATTATAACTGAGCAATAGTTTATAATGTGCTTCAGAAAATAGAGTCGCGCGGATGCGGAACACATACCTAACTAGTTTACCGAATTTTTTCCGAACAAACCATTGCTTGGACGAAAAAAACGCAGTAGACTTTTTTTATTGCAAAACACTTCCCATACTTGGTGGTATTTTTTATTCTTCTCTACCTTCCTCCCAGCGCGAAATATTGAGGAATTTCGAAAAAAAAAAAACAGTTTTTGGATTTTTTTTTCAATTTGGGAAATCGATAGACTGTTAATATTTTTTTTCATTCTTTTTTTAATTTCTTGGGAAATTAAACCACAATATTTTCAAATTCTTTATTTCAACGTTTCGGTAGCGTTCCAGCTACCGTTGTCAAGAAAAAATAAGTAGAAATGAATTTTTATCCCTAACTGACACAACAGAAAAAATTTAACAGCTAGACAATCAAAAATTATTTTGAAGTTTAAGACTGCAAAATTTGTTATCAAATTTTATTAAGGTCCATTCATAGTAGATCATATCTGTGGCAAAATGTG
>CAJUYI010005068.1:0-16619 GCA_910591695.1 Galerucella pusilla
TTTTTCTTTCATTTTTATAATTTAATCTTTTGTCAGTTCAATCAAATTTTGTGATTTAAACTTTTAAGATGTGTAAATTTTATAGTTATTGTTTATCATAAATATATTAATCTTTTGTCAGTTCAAACAAATTTTGTGATTTGGACTTTTAAGATGTGTAAGTTTCATAGTTATTGTTTATCATAAATATATTGATCTTTTGCCGGTTCAATAAAATTTTGTGATTTAGACTTTTAAGATGTGTAAGTTTTATAGTTATTGTTTATCATAAATATATATATATATTATAAAATTCATTTTTTATTTCTTTTTCCTACATTCATGTGAAGACTTTGAGAATTTTATTATATACTGAGTGTAACAAAATTATCACGCTGTCAAAAGGACCAAATGTTGATCCTGTACGAAACACTTGCCACGTCAAATGTCACATTCTCACGTCAAATGTCACGACAAATGTCACGTTGTCACGTCAAACGTCACGTTGTCACGTTATCACGTCAAATGTCACGTTGTCACGTCAAATGTCGCGTTGTCACGTCAAATGTCACGTTGTCACGTCAAATGGAACTTCATATTGATCTCAATGGAAAATTGATTTGAACTCAAAACTTATTCACACACACAACCAGTTAAAGAAAACACCAATAATATACAACTATTTATTTAAATCATTGATAACTTTAAGTTTATAAAAGTATACATATTCTCTGAGAGCGTTGTTTAACATATCGTTTGGGGTTATGGAACAAAATGCATATAAAATTTGTAAAGGACTTTCAGAGGTGATAGTTTTACAGAAATCCAAAACATTATAATAATATTGACAAAAATTCAAATTTTCCAACATAGCTATACGTTGTATAATTAAATTATTCAATTTTAAAATTTGGGATACTTCTTCTTCATCCATGTAATACTCGACATCATGTTTCCTCACAAAAATTACCTTACAGTCATCGTAATTTAATGGGGTAATGGTGCAGTAGTCTCCACATGGAATCGAATCAGGTTTGAACTCATCTACGGTCATCTGTTGCATCATTATTGAAATAAAGGTATGCCATTCGTGAATGCTGAAGGAAATTTTGCCGAACTTGAGCTGCTGAGATAGAATTACAGCAGGCGTGAATGATCTAGCAGGACTTATTCCACATTTCACTTCATAACCGGAAATTGAATATTGTGTTGAAAGCAGGTACACATTTTCAGACTTTGCAGCAAACTCATAGTTTTTCAAAATTGTATCCACCTCTGCAGTATAGTTATTATCACTACTACTACTACTGTCGTAACCACTACTGACACCTTGCATGTTGCTAACTGAGTTTGAGATCTGAAACGACTCCAATTTATAGCGTGTGTGGCCTTTCACGTCATAAAACATCAACTCCATTAATCCAGCTGTTATGTTTTTTGTCTAAGCCTAACCATTTCACGAACAGTTTCTTGCCTTTACGTCTAAGAACTTTTTCCACCAAGTAAACGTCCCGATTCGATGTTTTCTGTAGTTCTTCGTCATAGAAGCAGCCGCTGATTGGTGTCCCTTGCATGTCTTCAAGTAAATACGTAGCAGGATTGGTAATTTTAACTTTGGTGATTTTGAATAGTTCTGTAGTCCAATTGGGTGTATATCCTTTTTCAAAGACATGTTTTGCCTTAGATATGCGTACAATGTCACCAACTTTAAATTTTCGCGGGCCTGCTATCTTTAAATGACTATAGGTGTTATTCAAAATAGATTTTTCGTTGGATTTGTTGACTTGAGAAGGCTTATATTTTGTTGTGGAATGTCTTTTATTGTTATAGTTTTGAGTAATTTTAGGTAGAATATCAATCCATTTGTAGGTACCATTTAAACTGAAATACTTGTAGAGTTTAGATTTCAAAGTTCTTATAACACGCTCTGCCATAGAAGCTTTCATTGTGCTAAATACGCTATAATGATTTATGTTGTGTTTTCTTATTAAATTTTGAAATTTGCTGTTGTAAAATTCCTTTCCCTGATCAGATTGCAGATTTTTTGGTATTCGTCTAGTGTGAGCGAGAATGTCCGAGAATGCCCGAGTAATCTCCTCTCCGGTCTTCGTCTTTAGTGGGCGTGTCCACACAAACTTTGAAAAACAATCAATGACGACCAGTATCATTTTATGATTCCTATTTTGTGATGCAAAATTCCTCATCTCCGCAAGATCCATTTGCCAAAGATCGTCAAGGCCCTTAATGATAGTGCGTCTCCGAGGAAATTTTTTCCGTATCGGTTTGTGGAGTTCGTTTACGAGTTGAATCTTCTCCTTGGTGTGCATATTATGATGTATTACCGGCTAGCTTCAGCTCCAGACTGTTAATGCGGTTAACGGTATTCGTATTCATAACCTTAATATTGTTCTCAATATCTGAAATGTTACTTTTCAAATCAGAGAGGGTTCTGATATTTTCTGTAAATTCTTTTCTCAATCCACGTATGCTTGTATTCGTAGAAGCAGTAAATTCTTTTCGAATAAAGGCTTTTGCTGTGGCAATTGATTCGTCAACATATTTCTTCGTAGCCATATCCCTACCTGCTACAGGGGGATTTCGCGAAATGAATGCATCAATTTCGTTAGTTTTATTTTGTAAGTTATCAATATTCGCCTGTAATATGGGAATTTTAGTCTTATGAAGCTCATTTCTTATTTCGGTCAATCCTACTTCTAAATCCTTTATATCACGGTCCTGTTGCTGCAGCACCACACCATGCGTTTGAATTAATGGCGAGTTGGTAGCACGTAGATCATTCAACTGTACATCAACATATTGTTTTGTTGCAGCATCACTATTTGTTGTCGGTTCCTTAACATTACAAATTTTCACATTTTCAATATCAATATTACCGTCCGGTGTATGAGGAAACGTAATTTTCGCTGGTAAACGCGCATAGGGCGTTTGATGTCTATGTCCGAATTTATCGACTGGCATAATTGAAATGAACAAGTTTCAACTTGTTTTATTCTATTATATCAGCCTCCTTGAGTTCATTGATAATTGCTACTATTTCGTTGTCGTGTGACGTATTACCTGCCTCTTTTGAAGCAATCAACAACTTCAAACGATCCACCAATTCATTCGCATCGTCCCAATAAATATACTCCATAGGTTTATCATTATATCTTAAACGATCGATACCTTTTCCTTTTGCTGAAGGAATCGATTTTAGACGAGTAAATACCTGAGACGATTTATTCGCCGTCGTTAGAGATTTTGTTTTGAATAAAGGTTTTATGATGTAGTGATATTTTTCAGTACTTGACCCCTTAAGACGATCTAACGTGTCTAAATGAACTTCAGTTGTTGTCAAAAGATTTTTATAGTTCTGTAAATCTTGATCATTGTAACTGGGGTCTCGGTAAAATAGAAGTTGATACAAGCCTGGTGTTCCAATTACATATCTTCCTTGTTTGTTTTTCTCAGGTAGTATGTTTATATTACCGGTTTTTCCATCAAACGCAATTCGACGTTTGCCTAATGACCAACCGATTTCATCGTTGTATATCGGACCATAATTTTTATCGATTTTATCATCTTTTTGGAAGTAATCTTCAATGAACTGATGACTGATGGTAGGATATTGGTCCAAATAGTCTGCGACAGCTTCCTGGGAAATTTCGGGGCGCATCTCTTCTGGAGATTCAGAACGTGTGCCGGATTCATCGGTTTCGGCCACCGGTTCCGTTTCGAGAAAAGGTGTAAACACATCATCTGGTTCTTCTTCTTCCTTTTTTATTTCCTCTTTTGGATTTAAATTTGTAATCGTTTTTTGTAATGTCTTTGAGGATTGCACAATTTCTTCAAGTGGTTTAGATATCGGCTTGAATAGTTTATTAATAGACTCATCTTGCTCTGATTTACCTAATTTCAACGCCAAGTATTTTTTGCGAATCGATCTGGCAAGTTCGGACACTTTTTTCTTGCGCAATGCAGTAGCAACCTTATCGTCAGACATATTGGTATGGACTAAAGACGCAGCTTACAATTTTATATATTTATCGAATCCTTTGCGATACCTACCACCATTAAGGGTAAAATCCTTCATAATTACCAAAGTACCATAGCGGTCACACCAACACTTTGAACACACATTTTTGAATGTGTCAAACGTCATGTCTGGAGATACGTGTTCGTCAAATATATGTTTCAAGTTCACCTCATCCTGCTTGAATAACACATTACAATTGTCGCGAATAAGCTGTTTCGGTATTTTTGAGTATGTTTGACAAAGATAAGCGGCATCGATATCTTTATGGAATAGTATTCACGAATTTTCTGCTGACCGTCACAGGCTACGTCATCGAATAAAAAGATGGAATTTGGTCGAGCTTTCTCTGGACTAATTATTTCTTCATTGTCTTTAAATGGGAAATACCCAACACCCTTGACTTGCGCTATAACTTCTTGTAGCAATTGATACTTTGGTTGAAATAACGATTTTGAATAGACATAAACATTTTTGAATTTCGCGCCATTTGGATTGAATAGGAGCGCCAGCACGACATTCGTCTTACCACACCCACTGGGACCACATATAATGGCACGGAAAGAATTTGGCAACAATTTACCATGTTTGCCAACAGTTGGTGTTGAGGTGAAATCTAGATTTTCAATGGGTATAGTCTGCTCTTGTTGAATTATTTTCATTGTGTGTGTCGTTTTTCGTAGTACTACTCTTTAAATATAGGTGTCACCAATTACGCGTGTCAGTCTTAATGTTGGTGTTTGAAGGAGAGGGTATTTTAAATTCTCTTATCAATAAACTACCTATTGAACTTCACTTACCTAGCTATCAGTACTGTGGACGTAAGTAAACCACCCCCCACCCTTTTTGCAAAAAATTAATTGTTTTTCTGTTAGCTGGTACAAAATTGGAAAAACGTCTTGATCGTGGAGATCCGGGCATTAACCCCTTGGACGCAGCTTGTAAACAACACGATATTTCTTACTGGAAGAATAAGTCTCTCGAGGAACGACACAAAGCCGATCGGATACTTGAAGATAAAGCTTGGGCTCGCGTTAAATCAAAAGACGCTTCACTGGGAGAGAAAACTGCTGCATTACTTGTAACAGGCGGAATGAAGGTGAAAAGAAAGCTGGGAATGGGTTGTCGTCGCAAACGTCGTTCCTTGCATCGAGATGTCATTCTAAAAGTGGGAAAGTCCATGAAAAAAGGGGCATCTTTGAAAGACACTGCAACGTTTGCCTTACGAGCAGCCAAAGCACTTATTAAAGAATTTGGTGGGAAAAAAGAAGTCGAGGTTCCTCGAGTAATACCTGTAGCGAAATCCGGAGGTTTCCTACCACTTATCCCTTTGTTTGCCGGTCTTTCGGCACTTGGAGCTTTGTCAGGTGGTGCTGCTGGGATTGCTAAAACTGTCATTGACGCAAAGCATGCGCAAAAGAAATTGGAAGAAGATGTACGTCATAATAAGGCTATGGAACGTGTAGGATCTGGCCTGTATCTGAAAAAGTACCCAAAAGGCGGTTTTGGATTGTATTTGAAAAAAAACCAATAAAGCTACCCAATCACGCACTATCCGACTTTGACATAACACATTACGCAAAATTACTTAAAATACCGCATTTTCGAGGAGTTTTCATGCGAGACACTCTCCCCAAAGCCGGCCCCCGAAAACAAGAATGTGCAGTGGTTAATTTGGATACCTCTAAGAATAGCGGAAGTCATTGGGTAGCTTACAGAAAGATAAACAACAATGTAGAGTATTTCGATTCATTTGGTAACTTGAAGCCACCGAAAGAAGTTGTTAAATATTTGGGAAAGAGCGCGCGAATTTTCTACAACAATACCCAATATCAAAACTACGATCAAATCAATTGCGGTCATTTGTGTTTGAAATTTCTACAATGACGGAACTATTACTACAACATATCTACCATGGAAAAACATTGAGTAGTTTCACTGCCGAAGAACTGAAGCACTTTCCCATTGAACATCTAATAGAGTGTGTAAGACCTTGGGAATTGTTGGATATGTGGCATAAACTTCCCAATGAATATCAAGCAAATTTTGAACTACAAATACGACTGCCTTGTTTCATCCATTACAACCGACCTGATTGGACGACGCATTGTGACGGCCCTCCGAGTTCGCAAGCTACTTGTTTCCTTTGTAAACAAACATTAAAAAAAATAAAAAATGATATTTAAATTCAAACATGTCTCGTATTTCATTAGTCATCATGTCGCAGTTGCTTAGAGTTAACAGCACCAATCACGTGTTCACCTTCCAACCTCCTACGCCTATTGTGCTCGATCCGAAGAATGAATACGAAATAGCTCTAAGATCTTTTCATTCTTATCACAGTATACCAAACATTGAAAATTGTAAGTTTTACTACTACGATACCAAGGGCAAGCTTCAAAGTTTTGATTTTCCCACAGGATGTTATGAAATTGCTGATCTTGAAGCGTTTATCAGTGATAAGTTGGGTGCGAGCAATTCAACCAGACCGGTATTTTCACTAAAACCCAATCACAATACGTTGAAATGTGAAATTTCCAGTAAATACAAAATTTCCTTCATGGAAGCTGATAGTCTTGGAAGAATATTGGGATTTTCACCGAAAATACTCGACGCTAACAAATTGCACTCTTCGGATCTCCCCGTCAAAATTATTAAAGTATCTAGCATACGCTTCGATTGTAACATTACCACTGGAGCCTTCGATGCAAACAGACCTGCTCATACTATATACGAATTCGTCGTACAAGTAGATCCGGGATATTCAATAGACGAAATTCCTCATAATTTGCTCTACTTACCCGTTATACCACAACGTGAAATAACCAACATCACTGTCATAGCCTTAGACCAGGACGGTCAGCCTGTAAACTTTCGTGGAGAACTAAGTACGTTGGTGTTGGAGCTTAGAGCGCGATGGGGCTAATAATCAATAATAAAAGACAATCTGCACCACTTTCAACTTCATTAGCTGAGCAGTCGCCAAAGCTGAAACAGCTCACGTTCGCAAACAAATTGGTCCTGCAATCGCTGGGTTTTAAATTGAAAAATGACAACAATGTATGGAAAACGTCAACGTCAAAACGACAACATACCTCCAATGTTTGATATCTACCGTAAACCGATGTTTGATGATTCAATTCGAAAGGCTGAATACAGAACCTATGCTCCATTTATAAAGTCATTCAATTGCAGTGACATTGTGGAGTTTAGCATTAATCAGGTTGATTCGTTCTTTGCAATGAGCGAAACTTTGTTGTGCATTAAAGGTTCGCTTGAAATACACGGAGCTGGTGACGTAAAGTTAGCAAATAATGTTGGAGCCTTTCTATTCGATTCATGTACGTACAGTGAAAGTGCCAGGGAAATGGAAACAGTTCGAGATCCTGGAATAGTGAGTGCCGTACGTGCTATGACTTGTTATAACCAAGAAGATTCCAATCATATGGCTATAGCCGGCTGGAATTACCCGAAAGATCCTATTCTGAATGTTAGCGACAAGTCCTTCAACCTTCAAATACCTCTCAAACATATTTTCAGCATTTTCAACGATTATTCCATGATTACATGTGGGCGTCAAACAATACGACTAGTTCGGGCACGAAATGATAATGATTGCGTATATATTACTGAAAAGAATGTCTCTGGAACGCTCTCCACTACAACAGCTAAAATAAACATTACAAGCGTTGAGCTAAAAGTTAAACATATCTTTCCTAATGACGATATAAAATTAAATCTCATGAAATCCATTCAAAAAGATCAACCTATAGTTATTCCATTTAGGAAGTGGGAGTTACACGAATTACCCTCAATTACTAAAGGAGCAAGACGTGAAGTTTGGGCTGTCAAGACATCCACTTCAGTTGAAAGACCTCGTTTTGTTATTGTTTTCTTTCAAACCGACAAACGTAACTTGAGTACAGCTGACCCGACTTTATTTGACAATGCCGACGTACAAAGTATAAGACTATCACTTAATGGTGACTATTGGCCCAATGAAAGAATGCAATTGGATTTCGCTAAAACTGACTACAATGAAGCCTATTTTAACTACACTGAATTCTATCCCAACTACGCAAACTCCACACAGAAGCGTCCCCTGCTGGATTATTCTTCTTTCAAGAAACGGGCATTGTTTGTTATCGATTGTTCGAAACAGGAGGAAAGCATGAAGGCGTCCACAGTCGATGTGAAACTTGACATTGAAGCAAACATAGGCTTTCCCGAAAATACCAAAGTCTATTGCATCATAATTCACGATTGCGTGATGGAATACTTCCCCCTCACCGAAATTGTTAAAAGCTTGAACTAGTTGCTGATCAGAGTTAGTGTTCGAGCAGACGTCAACATGAGAATAGCATTCGTAGACATTCAAGGCTTTGTCGTAGACGGTCTTTTCGTTGCCAAAGAGCTCACCATAGAAATTGGCTTCAAAAGTTCGCATTACATATTTTTACCACCGCAACCGTTTTCCACATTGAGCAACGAGGACAAAAAGACCACATCATACTTGGAAAGAAATGTGCACGGCATTCGATACTCTTCAGGAGATGTAGAATATTCTAAAGTAAATGAAATATTAGAAAGCAAGTTATTGTATGCCGCAGACTACATTTACGTTCGAGGACAACAGAAAGCCGAGTTTCTGCAAAAGAAATGTCACATTTTCGGTATTTTTCCACATATTATTGACGTTTGCAAATTTGATGGTACGCCGTGTGAAACAGGAAACTTTGCCCACGATCCAAACCCCTGCCACGCCACTGGAGTATATTCGTGTACCGAAAGAAATGTACAACGCCTCCGCCACTGGTTTTCAAATACTGTATTACCATTATAAATAAAGTTTTTTTAAAAAAACATGGGTTTTATTAAAACACTCTGTATATTCATCAACTTTTATATTACATGAAGATTGGAATTTTCGTTTTACAATTTTTAAAATAATTTTTAAAATTAAAACAAATACAGCCACTAATATTACACATGACATTGCGAAAACATTATTATTTTCATTTTTTATTTCCTTTTCTGTTCTGTTGAACATGGTGTAGGTTGAATACGTCTTAACGGATAAGTAGTTTGCGGCAGTCTACGGGCTTGGACCTCTTCAGACAACCAGTGAAGACTGCTCCACGTCACTTTCTTATCAGATAAACTAAGATTCTCCATTTGTTTCATAACCCCACTTTTATCTTTATGGAAAGCAATATCTTTCTTTAATTCACCAATGCCATTAATAAACTCTTCAATTCGACGTCTGTACTCTTCTGAAGACATATTACGAAAGAGAACATACGTAGAACCGTTTGATGATCGTTTAACGACGTGTCGTTTGACATAACGATGTGACGTTTGACGTGACGTTTGACATAACGATGTGACGTTTGACGTGATGTTTGATGTAACAACATGACGTTTGACGTAACAACCTAACCCAAAGAGTTACTTTTAAGTCCCCCGGTAGAAACCAAATGCGCGCCGCCTTATCATCCAAACGGATCTTTCTCGACTACGTCACATTTTACAGTAAGAAGCGTACGGTGCGCTCGCTGTTATAAAATCGACCGTGGCGCGCCGCCTTATCATCCAAACGGATCTTTCTCGACTACGTCACATTTTACAGTAAGAGGCGTACGGTGCGCGCGCTATTCACATTGCAGCACCAATACCTTTCTTCGCTAATAATATGCATGAGAGCTTATGGCAGCATGTGTTGAATGCCTTGCTATAGACGCGAAGGTTGTGGGATCGAATCTCACTGAAGTTTTTTTCAGATTTTTAAATATACAACAGGACTAAAAATGGCTGCCGCTTTTACAACAGGACTAAAAATGGCGGCCTGCATTGAAATACTAAAAATGACTACATTCAAATTTGCCGCGCCACTCTCAGCGCCACCAAGCGGAGATTTTTGAAGTAGTGCGCTAGAAACTGTATTGCTCTATCTACTTTGGTAGATCCTTGAAATCATCTTCAAAGTTTAGTTTGTACATAATTTTACCTTCATGGTACTGCAACGCGCGTATGTCAACAATATTATTGCCACTACCCGTTCTGCTAGGCCGTATTGAACGGTATTTAAGGTAGTGGTGGGCATAATTTTTGTAGAAGCTGAAGTCCATGCTTTTTACCAAGTAAGGATTTTGATTGCGAGATTCCTTAGTTATACGATGATAATCACTGGGCAAGTAAACCTCCTTATTTTTGAGGGAAGACTCTATGGCACTGTGAACAGAGTAACACTCCATTTGAGTGTGACCTTTTTCCAAACATTTTTGTGTAATACAAACTTTGTACTTTTCTGAAGCGTGAAGCAAAGCAATTACGATTCTGAGCAGTGCACCCATCTGAGTAGATAATAAGAGGAATGATTGAGTTGAGCAAATCCAAAAAATTTTCTTCTAAGTAGTCTAAAAGAAGTGAAGTATAGGTAGAAGCTTGATCGTCCGCGTTTGTCTCGTCGAACCAGTAACAAGTACCTTGTTTATTTCTTAAATTATAGATGGTAAAGTTATGACAACACAACTTTGTCCTGTAATATAAAGCGCAGCTTGTAGTTGCGGTGCTAACTTCACAGATTGTACATCCATCACAATAACGTGGTATTGACCGCCTATTGCCTTTTCCTTATATCCTTCTCTTTCCTTCCGTGCCCGATTTTTTCTGTTTATATGTTCGCTGTATTCCGGTTCAGTTGAATTGTTGTTTTTATATCTGAAACACGTATCACACTGATCTTTTCTAGGACGAAATAAGGATAATTTCATTTCTTCAGCCATTTTTGTCAACGTTACAACACATAAAGAAGGTGTCTTGTTGTTTTCTTGGCATTCTGTTTTGTATACCCTGTGAAGTTGAGCGAATGATCGAAACTGTTGCTCGAAATATAGCTTATCAGTGTCTCTCCTGCAGTGATGCGTGAGGAGTTTGCTTAGATTATTTAAAAACTGTCTTAGGAAGCTTCGATCTTCCTTAAATAAATCAATTCTTCGATTTCGTTGACTTAATTCTCTTTCGGTACTATTATTCATCCTATGTTTGCTTTCAGTCCACCATGATCTTATGGACCATTCTCCCAAAGAAAGAGTATGCGAATACATGGTTTTGCACACAGGTATTTCATCATTTCCACAAATCAAAAAATATATCAGGGTTATATTTCGTTGGGAATTTTCAGTTACCTTTGGTCTGGCTTTTTCAGTGACTTTACCAGTGTTACTAACGTACACTTTCCGTTGATCCCATGTCATGTTAGTCCAAAATTGTTCAAGGATGTTTTTACGCATTTCTTCTGTTACTTTTTAACATTTTATTTTTGATTCTTTGATTTTTTGTTTACAGCTGCACCTTGCGCCTATTTTTCTATTCATTCTCGGTACATCATGAAATGTATTGCGTTGATCCCGTGGCTTTCTAAACCCTAAAAATTGTTCTCCCCTCATTCGTAAATTCTTATCGATCAACCTCTTATGTTGCTTTTTCTCAAGTGTCTTTCTTTTGGTATCTTGATTCTCATTTTCCTTTTCTATAACAATTTCATCTACCTGTTCAAGTTCCTGTAGCTGTGCTGCATCTGTACCCACCTCTTCCACGCTTTCTTCGCTTTCTGATTCACTTTCGGCTTTGGGAATGTAGTCTTTGTCGTAAACGTCATTATTCTCTTCTGGCATAAAATGCACCATACTTTCATCCAAAACGTTTTCGTTTTCAAGCATAGCTTCCTCACCGGATTTTTCAGTTAACAGAGCGCCGTCTTCATGTTGCCGTATCTTATCTTCATTTACCTGTTTCATTGGTTCTTCTATTGCTTTATTATCATTACCTCTTGGAATGTAGCTTTCATTATGGGCGTCTTTTTCATTTTGGAAACAAATTAGGTTTGTCATGTCTGACAATACACCAGTTGTATTGCGAGTTTCGTTAGGAACAAAGACTACCTTGGCTTCTCTGATACTATCAGAAATATCTTGGGGTGATAAGGCTTCATTTAGAAGAATATTGTCTGATAAATCCATTTCAGTGATTTCTTGAAGAGAAAAACGTCGATTGTCCTCATTGGTGTTACTACATTGCGCTATTCTAGCCATTCCCATGATTTTTCTCGTTCGACTAGACATTTTTCTATGCAGCAGTAGCTCGTATCCACTATAAAGCATGTGAAGCAGGACCTCGTATCTAACACCTGCAATAAAATGTTGTTTTTTTTACATAAAATTATTAACAACTCAAAGCAATCGTTATGAAAGTTTTGAAAAGAATGCTTAATTAGGAATCTAATCACAAACTTTAACCCTCCACTTCACTTCTTTCATATTTACCAGCGATTTTTAAGATCACTTACCTTGACAGCTTGCTTCAGTGGCGGAAACTGAACATTATGACGTGTTTAATTTTTAACGTGATATTGTTTTTTTGTGTTGCTAATAAACAACTGTCAAGTAAAAATATATATGTCAAACATATCAAATTATTTCTCATTTTTTATAATCACCTTCCAAGTTAAGTAAGAGCTATTGAAGCTTTATGTGTTTGAGTGATAAATGTTCGTTTATTCCCACACATAAATTTGGTCCTTCGAGCCGGATTCGGCAAAAAAACAGCAAATAGTTTTAATTGTCAAACTTAGAAATTGGAATATGGTATGGCAAGCTGCTTCGTGAATCAATTGGACTGATTGTGAATTGGTGTCAAGGATTCTTTCAGGTCAGATCTTTCCAATATATTTGTAATCAAACATGGATTCGGATTTTGTGAGTCTCAGGAAGTCATTGAGGTATCTGAGACAGATGTTGAAAAAATTGGAGATCCTAGTGCCTACGAAGAAAAATATTGCGCTTTGAAAACTCAATTAAAAATTTTGATTGATTGCTCTTCTCCTAAAAACCAACAAAGTCATCAGCCAAATTTTCCACAAAATGTTAATGTTAAAACAGAGGTTAAATCTAAGATGCCTGAAATTGTTATTGACAAATTTGCAGGTTCTCACCAAAGTTGGAATAGTTTTTATGACATTTTTAAAGCCCTTGTTCTAGACAATGATGATTTGGCAGAAATACAAAAACTTATTTATTTAAAATCAAATTTACCGGGTGAACCTCAAAAATTAATTGCAAATTTACCGTTAGTTGCCAGTAGCAATTGACATACTCAAAGAAAGGTATGAAAATAAGTTAGCGAATATTTACGTTCACATCAAGGGCCTATTGGACGTTCCATCAATAAATAAAAGTAATTCGACGAATTTGCGTGATTTTGTTGTTTCAGTCAAACAGCACACTGAGTGCTTGAAAAATTTGAATGTTCCTATAGCCAAGTGGGATTTAATTTTAGTGTATATTTTGTTCCAAAAATTAGACATTAACACTAGACGTGGGTATGAGTTGGAAAGAGGTCCTACTCTTTTACCTACTCTAGATGGTTTCCTCAAGTTCGTTGAGAAGATATGTCAGGCTGCTGAAAATTTAGTTTCGCCAGAGTTGCCTCGTAAAAACTCCCACTTTGCTAATGTAGATAAAAAGCTAAGTTGCTTGTTCTGTAAAATGTCAAATCACAACATGCTTAAATGCTTTAAATTTAAAGAGTTGACATTAAATCAAAGGAAACAGTTTGTATTTTTAAACAAATTATGTTTAAAATGTTTTTCTCCACACCATGTCAGTGAATGTGAGTGGAAGAATTGTCCTATTTGCGGCAAAGCTCATAATACCCTATTACATGCGGGAAATTCTGTCGAATATTCATCAAATCTTAATAAGTCTAAAATTAATTCAAGAAATACTCAACAAAATACGAGTTTTAGCTCCAATCGTGGGCTTACCAATCACAGACAAAAATGTTATCCTATGAATAACTCGAGTAGTAATTCAGATCAAGCTTCTAACATAGAACAAACACAAAATTCGGAGGCTGTTCAAGCTTCTACAAGTGATATGCTTGGGGAACAATCTAACGCTATGTCAAGCCTTTTTATAAATCAAAAATCTCATATTTTATTGGCAACTGCATCCGTACATGTTTCAAACAACAATGGTCATTTAATATCTGCCAGAGCAGTGCTTGATAGTGGGTCTCAAGTGTCACTTATCACACATAAATTAGCTAAAAAACTCCAATACCCTACCTATAATAAAAATTTGTCAATTTTTGGTGTATCAGGTCGCATGCAAGTAAGTGAAGGAATCGATATTAAATTATTCTCAAAAGTTGACCCAACTAAAATATTTGAAGTAAATTGTTCAGTAACAAATTTTATTTCCTCCAAGTAGCCTCAATTTCCTTTACAAACAAATCGATTAGAGATCCCTTGTAGTATTGTCTTGGCTGACTCAAGTTTTGATGTTCCAGATCATGTAGATTTATTATTGGTTGCAGATGTTTATTATTCATTACTTTTACCTGGTTTGATTAACCTTGGGGACAACTTACCCATTTTACAAAATACCCACCTTGGTTGGGTGGTAGGAGGTGTCCTATCCTCAACAATGTTGTCAAATTTCATTTCATGTGAACAAGTTCCCTCGCATTCTTTATTTATTAATTTCAATCAAATCGATAAATTGCTGCAGAAATTCTGGGCAGTTGAAGATGTGCCACAAGGACATATCTTATCAAGTGAGGATGAACTTTCTGAACAAATATTTAAGAATACTACAAAAATTTTAGAAAATGGTAGATTCCAAGTGGATATCCCATTTAAATCGCCCCTTGAAAGTTCCAAACCAGGCGAATCTTTTTCATATGCCAAAAAACGTTTTCTTTCATTAGAAAAAAGATTGCATCAAAATAAATCATTATTTTACCAGTATTCAGAGTTTATAAGAGAATATATCAACTTAGGTCATGCACGGTATATTCCTCTTGATTTTAAAAATATTCACAATAACCACAAATATTTCATACCTCACCATTGTGTGATTCGTAATGATAAAACTACAACACGTCTCAGAGTTGTCTTCGACGCTTCCATGAAAACCACCTCAGGATATTCATTAAATGACATTCGTCTAAAAGGGCTTGTTGTTCAACCAGAATTATTTGATATTTTGTGTCGCTTCAGAGTTTATCTTTTTGCAGTTGTTGCAGACATCGAAAAGATGTACCGGCAAATTTTAATTAATACTGATCACATTTATTTACAAAATATCTTATGGAGAGAAAGTATAACGGATGATATTAAATGCATCGAATTGTTGACTGTTAGCTACGGAACAAACTTTGCGCCTTATGTAGCCACTCGTTGTCTCGCTGAATTGGCAGACATGTATAAAGAGGAATTTCCGTTGGCATCTATAGCAATTAAGACTCAAACATACGTTGATGATGTTTTGGCGGGAGCTGACTCGTTTGAGGAGCTCTGTGAACAAAAAACCCAATTAATAAAATTACTCAATTTAGGCCAATTTACACTGCATAAATGGTGTTCAAATTCCATGAAGTTTATGCGTAATTTTACCTCAGAAACTGAACTTAAAAACTACTCTATAAATTCCGAGAGTAACTCCAATAAAGTACTGGGTGTTTTTTGGGAGCCAAAATTAGATCACTTCTCCATTTCTTTGCCCAAGAGCATAAATGTAAATCCAGTCACAAAAAGAAATGTTTTAGCTATCATAGCTCAGATCTACGATCCGTTGGGGCTTGTTGCTCCAATTGTCATAACGGCCAAAATTTTTATGCAGAAACTTTGGTTATCTAATTTAAACTGGGACGACTGCTTAAATTTAGAATTGCGTAACGAATGGATTAAATTATCCACAAACATTCTTGAATTATCAGATTTAAAAATTCCACGATGTTTAATTGATAATCGGAATATCAAGCGAATTGAGATTCATTCTTACTCAGATGCAAGCTTAAGGGCATACGGGTGTTTTATATATTTAAAAACTGTTTATGAAAACAACAGTGTTTCTTGTCATCTTATTTGTGCAAAATCTAGAGTTTGTCCTTTGCGAACAATTTCTCTTCCAAAATTGGAATTATGCGCATGTGTGTTGTCAGCAAAAACCACCCATCGTATTTTAGATATATTCAAAAATAACTTTCAAATAGCCAGCGTTAATTTTTGGACAGATTCTCAAATTTCGTTAGCATGGCTAGAATCACATCCAAGTAGATGGAATATATTCGTCGCAAATAGAGTTTCTTTAGTTCAAGAACTAACAGCTTTGCACACCTGGAGGTACATTCCTACCAAACAAAATCCAGCTGATTATGTATCTGAAGGGCAATTCAGAAACTAACCTCCGGTTGATTGAAAAAAATACACCAAGTTAAGTAAAAATATTTTAATATACAGTGTGTAAAAGCCAAATGGAATAAATTCATTATTTCGGTTACTGTACATATTTATAAAAAAATCCCGAAACACGTCAAATTTAAATTATAACTTGACATTCTTTAACGTGAAAATGCAACCCCTACCTTCAACCCCCTTAGAATGACAGGTACAACCCCCAATTTTTTAAATGGGAAGTATAGGCTTGTGATATATCATTTGAAAGGTCTCTTCATTCTCTATTCAAAAATGTTATTGTTTTTAAATTTAATGCAAAAATTAACATAAAAAAAATTAATATCATGTTGTTACCGAAATTCGCTA